>PVHP010000566.1:60240-138619 GCA_004024765.1 Zapus hudsonius
CTTCTTCTTCTTCTTCTTCTTCTTCTTCTTCTTCTTCTTCTTCTTCTTCTTCTTCTTCTTCTTCTGGATGCTCTGTTGTACCCCAGAGCCTATGGAATACCCTTTGTTTCCCATGAGCTCTGTACACCCACCCAGTAGTCTTTGACAGGCTCCTCATCTCCAAGAAACTGTACGCATATGATGGATTTTGGCTTCTTTTTATCTCAAGGGAGCAGGGTCTATCTGAGAACCTTGATCCTGCCCTTATTTTCGAGACATGTATGTATTTCCATGTCTGAGAGGTAACTACCGACCAAGATTTGTATATCTAGCAAAGCTGTCCTAATGATGAGAGAAGAAAGAAAAACTTTCTGTATTAAAAACTTTCTGTATTAAAAATTTTTGACTACTAAGCCACCTATACAGAAGATTTCAAAGGAATTCTCTGCATTAAACACATTCATGATGCCACAGGGAAAAAGAAATAATTATTGAATAATGGTTAAGCAAGAGAAGGCTAGCAAAACCCCAAACACTACAAAATCAACAGTGACATGAAATAATATACATATCATTCAGTAATAACTCTGAATAATAATTCTCTCAATTTCTCATTCAAAAGATACTGACCAGCTGATTAAACTAAAAGGCAAAATCTACCTATCTGTTGTCTCCAAGAAACCCACCTCACTATAAATACAGATGCTTCTGGAGGGTGAACAGATGGAAAAACATATTCTAAGCAAGTGAAATTTGAAACAGGTAGGTGTTGCCCTTCTAATATCGACACATTTGACTTTAAGACAAAAAATAGCATCACTTCATAATGATTAAGGGCATAACATCTCAAAAATATTATAATTTGACATATATTCACCTAATATGGCTTCACACAGTTTCATAAAAACAATTAGTATTAGAAGTCAAGTCACAGATTAAACAGAACACAATAATAGTGGATGAATTCAATACATGACTCATACTAATTGACGAGTTATCCAGGACAAAGGAATTTATGACCACTCAGTCAGCTTTACAGAGGACACTGGAAGGAATACTTGGACTGAGGGGAAAGAGAAACACATTCTAGAGCCTATGGGAAAAGAGCAATAAATTCTAGGACAGTTGTTTGCAAATGATGATGAAGAAACACCAATCTAAACAATCATCAACATGACAGGAATTAATATACACTATTCAATAATAACACTATTAGTGGTCTATATTCCCTAATGAAAAACAACAGGTTAGCAGATTGCTCAGAAAACAGGGTTGATGGTCTTGCTATCTCCAACAACCTTAATAGCAAAGAAAAGCACTACCTTAGGGTTAAAGGATGGAAAAAGGTATCCCAAGAAAATAGAATCAGAAAATACTAGGTGCCACTATTCTAATATTTGAGAAAATAGACTTCAAACCCAAACTAGTCAAGAGATAAAGATGGCACTTCACACTGATTAAGTACCAATCAACTAAGAGAACAAGACAATCTCAAAAACACAGCACACCACAATCAGGAGCACATGACTTCATAAACCAGTACTAGACATGAAGTCACAGATTAACACCAAGTTATAGTAGGTGATGTCAGCATACCACTCTGATAGGTCATCTAGAGAAAAAAGTAAATAAACATTGGGGTTAGATGACATCAAAGAACAAATAAACTTTACACAGGTTTATAGAACATTCCACCTATAAATTATATAATACATTTCTCTCTATTCCTTGAGGTTTACTTTAAAATATATCACATATTAGGATACAGAAAAAGTCTCAACACAAATAGAAAATTGAAGTAATTTACTATTTTTTCACTTTATAATGCCATAAAGCTAGAAATAAAAAATGTACAGAAAATACACAAACTCCAAGAGATTAAACAACATGTTATTGAATTAGGGATTAAAGAAATCGAGAAGAAAATATAAAAACACCTAGAAATGAATGAAAATGAAGCTCAACATACCAAAGTGTATGAGTTACAACTAAGAGGGAAGTTTATACTTCTTTTAAAAAATGTTGAATATTATTTGCAAGGAGATAGAGGCAGGGGTGGGTGGGTGGAGAATGAGTACACCAGGGCCTCTAGCCACTGCAAATGAACTCCAGACACATGTGCAACTTAGTGCATCTGGCTTTACCTGTGTACTAGGGAATTGAACCCAGGCCATCAGGCTTTGTAAGGAAGTACCTGAACTGCTGAACCATCTCTCCCACCCCAGAAGTTCATACTTCTAAGTGCCAGTGTTACAAAATCAGAGATGTTCAAATAAATAACTTGATAATGTGCTTAAAAGCCTTGGAAAAATAAGAACAAACCAAGTCCAAAAGTAGCAGACAAAAATAAATAATAATTAAGATCAGGGCAGAAGTTAATTAAGTTGAATAAACAAAGGAAAGAATCAATGAAATGAAGAATTGGTTCTTTGAAAAGAATAACACCATTGAAAAACCTTTAGTGAAACTAACTTAAAGAGAGAAAAAACCCAAACAAAAAGGTGAGAGATTAAAAAGGAATTATTTTAGTTGATAACAATAAAAAACCAGAAAATTTAAGTACATACATTAAGGCCCTTATTCCACAAAATTGGATAATATTAAAGCAATAAATGACTTCCAAATGCATTTGACTATCCAAGTTAAACCAAGATGAGATAATTTAAACTTATCTATAAGATACAATGAGATTGAAGCAGAAAGGAGAAATTTTTAAAATCTCCCAAATAAAAGTCCTGATTCAGATGGATTCATGGTAGAATTCTCCCCAACCTTTAATGAACAAATAAAAGAAACAATACTTAAATAATTCCCTAAAATAGAAAAATAATACTTCCAAACTAATTTAATAAAGCCAGCATTACAATGATAGTGAAACCAAATAGACATACACAGACACACATACACACACACCCACAAATAAAACTATAGCCAAACTTTCCAGATGAACATAAATGCAAAAACTCTCAATAAAATGCTTGACTGCCAAATTTATGAACATAATAAAAGGATTAATCACATGAATAAGACTTCATTCCACAGTTACAAAGATGGTTCAACATAAATGTAATATATAAATGGACTCAAGGACATAAATCACATGATTATCTCAATAGATGCTGAAAGTACTTTTGACAAAATACAGCATCCTTTCATGATTAAAACCTTGGGCAGACTGGGGATGAAAGGAATATCTCAACACAAGTGCAGTTCTATAACAAACTTATAGCCAACATTGTGATAAATGGAGAAAAACCCAAAGCATTTCAACTAAGATCAGGAAGAAGTCTTTATTCTTATTCAAATAGAATTTGAATAGGACTAAATTATTAGAGAAATAAACAAAAGGGATACAAGTAGGAAAGAAAGAAGTCAAATTATCATTATTTGCAGTTGATAAGATTCTATACAGAAGATACCCAAAAGACTCCACCAGAAAACTGTTAAGGCTGATGCTTCCAGTAAAGTGGCAGGATATAAAATTAACTTTCAAAAATCAGTAGACTTCCTTTTTTGCTTTGTTTTTCTATTTTTTTAAGTTACAAATCTTTTTATTTTATTTGCAAGGAGAGGACAGAGGGAGGGAAGGATGGAGGGAGGGAGGGAGAGAGAGAGGGGGAGAGAGAGAGAGAGAGAGAATGGGTGCACCAGGGCCTACTGCATGCAATCTCTAGATGCATGAACCACTTTGTGCTTCTGGCTTTTCATAGGCACCGGTGAATTGAACCCAGGTCATCAGGCTTTGTAAGAAAGTACCTTTAATTTCTGGGCCATTTCTCCAGCCCAGTTTTTGTTTTTAACTTTTTATTGACAATGTCCATATATATATCCAATGCACTGTGAACATAATCCCTTCCCACCACCCTCCACCACCCCCCACTTGGTTTCCATTTCCTTATTCACTCTCTACTGAACCCCTTCTTTTTGCCAACTATTCCCTCTACTGATGTCATCAACTTTTGCCCTCATATTATGCTGCTCTTTTGTAAGTAGAAACAACCAATGTGAGGTCTAAATGCAACTACCCTTTTGTGTCTGGAAGAGAGAATTCTAAATGGTTGTGGAAAACTGGATATTCACATGTAGAATGAGGAAATTGCATCCTTAGCTTTTCATTTTATCCTGCACAAAAATAAACTCCCAATAGATCAAAGACCTCAAGATAAGAGTTGAAACTCTAATCTGGTTAGAGAAAAAATAGGGAGTGAACCTTAAGATACAGGCACACAGAGGGACTTTCTGAACAGGACTCACATTTCCCAGGAAATAAAGCAAAAAAACAAATGGAGCATCACGAAATTAAAGTTTCTGTACAAAAAAGGAAGTCACCAGCCAAGTGAAGTGGCTTTGCACAGAATGGGAGAAAATCATTGCCAGATAGACATCTGACAGAGGATTCAGGCCTTGCATATACTAACTAAATAACTAAGTAAGAAAACAAACAACCGGGCTATTGAACTGAATAGTTTGCAAGAAAAAACACAAATGCCTATGAAAGCTACCTTACCTTAGTCAGAATGACAATCATCAAGAGAACAAATGATAAAAAATGCTGGGGAGGTTGTGGGGAAAAGAGAAACCTTATCTCCTCTTGGTGGGAGCATAAACTGGTGCAGCTACTGTGGAAATCACTGTGAGCATTCCTCAAAAAATTTAAAAATATGACTCACCAGTAGTATAGCTGAGTCACATGTGACTCAGCTATACTACTGGGATTAAACCAAAAGAACTCTATAGCACATCCTTGTTCTTGATGCTTTATTCACAGTAGCTCAGAAAG
Source organism: Zapus hudsonius (assembly GCA_004024765.1). Lineage (NCBI taxonomy): Eukaryota > Metazoa > Chordata > Mammalia > Rodentia > Dipodidae > Zapus > Zapus hudsonius. The sequence continues at coordinate 65,000 of PVHP010000566.1, forward strand.
GGACCCAGCCTTGTTACCTATTTACAGATGAATGGATGATGGAAATGTGGTGCATATACACAATGAAATTTTATTTGCTTGTTAAAAAAATAAAATTTCAGGAAGATGAATGAAACTGAACTAAACTGAGTTAAGGTGACTCAGGCTCAGGAAGACAAATGCCACATGTTCTCTCTCATATGCAGATCTTGGCTTCAAACTTTAACACCTGTGAGTTCAACTTGGAGTGTTTTCAGAGACCAGGAATTTAAAACAAGTGCTAAGGTGGAGGGCAGGGAAAGGTCTTAAGGAGAGGAAATAGAAAAACACACGTGTTTTAAAAACTGTGGGGTATGTGATATCAGGGTTGGAAAGGGGCAACCCTGGATGAGGGAGGGAGGATGGGGGAGGACTAACCTCAAGTTAGTAGATATGAAAAAGCTATAAACACCTTACTACTTTGTTAATATAATTTGTTAATATAAATAATAATATAATTATATTATTATTAATAAAATAAATAATAAAATAAAATACACAAATAATAATCATAATAACAGAATGAATGAAAGTACCCTACATTGATTATGAAATACTCTTCCCATGAACCCTGATCCACTCCACAAGAATGAATTGACGTCTGCTACTGAAAACCAGGTCAAAAGCCCATGGCGTAGAAGGCCTGGATGTGTTGTCAAGCTGCCCTCTCAAATACTTATCTTTATACCACTGGTTAGTTCTGCTCTCAGCCCTAGTGAAAAAAAAATCCCTTTTTTTCCACCAGTAGGAGGTGGTTAGTTAATCCAGAGGCTCACAACTGCTCAGGTGATGAAAATAGGTGTCTGATGAGTCCTTGGCCCTACGTGGGACACATATATATCATGCCTTCCAGAAGTCAGGGAACATCACAGAAGATGGATAGAAAGACCTTAAGAGCAGGTGGATGGGTAAGAGTGCTGTGTAGTTCTGATGTCTTGACATGACAAGGCCATTGCATCTGTGGGTACCTGCACATGGGGTCAGTTAATATTCTGTTATGAATAGGGGAGGGGCTTATGAGACCACTCCCCTCCCTGAGGAGCTAATGCCTGTTGATTTCTTGGAGAGGTGGAGTAATTTTCTTCCTAAGGCATAGCCACTGGTAAGTGGTTGGAAGAATAAGTGGGGATACATATGATCAAAATGTAATATACATATGTATAAAATATGAAATGGTTAATATTAAATAAATCAAAAAATTAAAATTAACCAATTATGAAAAGTCAAAATACTAAAATGTTAGTTTTGTAAGAAATATATATATAGCACAAAACATCAAAAACAAAAAACAAGGCTCATCTAAGAGAAGTACGGAGAGTCCTAGCCGGGCATAGTGATGCACACCTTTCATCCCAGCACTAGGGAAGCAGAGTAGGAGGATTTTCATGAGCTAGAGGCCAGCCTGAGACTATATAGTGAATTCAGCCTGGGCTAGATCGAGACCCTATCTCAAAAAAAAAAAAAAAAAAGAAAAGAAAAATAAAAACAAAGAAACAAGAAGGAAAAAGTAATGAAAACATGAAAATGTACAGAAAAACCCACCGACCAGCAAACAAAATAGTTGCAACCAAAGAGTGAGGAAAAAAAGATGATAATCCTGCTCTGGTCTAAGCTCTGTTTCCATTTTTTGCTTTTAGAAGTCCACAGTGCTACTCCTAGGTAAAGTACAGCTCTGGGGATTGATGCTGAACCATGGGTGGTGGTGGAGGTCAAGCAGGCACTGGACACAGAGCTGTCATTCCGTGAAGGCAGGCCTTGTGTGGATGCTGAACGCCAAGTGACCAGTGTATGGAGGCAGGGTCTCGCATGACAGATCATGGAGACTGGTGGTTAGAGACAGAACCATGTTGCCTGGAAGCTGGACTCCAGTGAGACCCAGTGCCTGGTAGATTTTCCCTAGGCAGGTCCAGAGTTTGAATTTTACCGGAATGATTAGAAACCATAAAGGGGTCCTTTATTAAAAGTGCTTTAAGGTCCAGGAGAGAAAATATATATATATATTTAGTGAATGCTTTGATGGAAAGAGGCTTCAATAATGGCCTCTAATACTGATTCTCTCACATTAGCTTTCTTGGTCTGACTCTCCCTGTGTAGCACGTTGCAAATTTGCAGTCTTAGCTCATTTCTGTCTCCAGATTGTGGCAGGAACTTGTCTGATCCAGTATCCAACAACACTTCCTGGGGAGACTGAGGCCCAGGACTCTGCAGGAAGAGATTTTGAAAGGAATATGGCAGCTGGCCACAAGACAGATTAAAATCTTTCACGAAAATGAGGCAAGAAGTAACAATTATAGAAATAATTTTTATGCCACTCAAGTTTCATACCTCCTAAGACTACAGAACTATAATTCAGTCCTTAAACTACTATGTTTAGCATATAAAATAGGGTTTAAAATAATACAAATGGATCAAACATGCTAAAAGTCACTAGTTATCTCAAATTCAAACTGAACTGACTGGTAGTGCTCCAGAAGACCTGCATGGGGATTGGGGCTGTTTAACCAAAGGTTTTTTCCATATTGGAATTTAGTATGTTTTCAAAGGAAAGAACAGGCACTTTTTGGTAGTATTTCCCTAAAACAGAGCATATTTGTTACTTAAAAATTTTCATATTTCTGATCAAATAAGGCTTGTCTTGTCCTATCTTATTAGCTAGGTGACCTTGGACAAGTCACTTGATTTTGAGCCCTAGTTTTCTTAGTATTTTTTGAGGATTTAATTGTGACTTATGAAGCAAAGTGTTGTAAAATTACAAAGCATTATCTAAATTTCACATAAATAACTATTAATTCTTCATTAATTTTATCTCCTTTCATATAAGAACCATGAAACATATTTTGATATATTTTTAAATTACCACAACTTTTCAGATTTTCCAGAATTGTTGTATTTTTTCTCAGCAAAAGATGTTTCAATGAGTATTACTTACCATGCATTCCAAGTCTCTTCTCTACAGGAAATCCTTCCACCACCCCCAAGGGAAGAATCACAGACTGTTGTGCTTTAGATAAATACAGAAAATACTTCAAAAATATTTCTTGCTTGATTTGATCACCATGCTGAGTGGTATAAATTTTCCAAACTCCTTCCCCCACTTCCTATTGACCCTTTAGCCTAGGATGCCATAGGAGCGGTGGTTATCTATCCCTCATGACTTCATAATCTGCCCCTGAACAGTCAGCAGATCCACGTATCCCTTAAAACATACCTTCTTCAGGGGTGAGGGCTGTGGACTGCAGCCAACCTCTAGAAATCCCCATTAAGATCTTTCATTCCTCCTTAGAACCTAAAGTTAGTTAATTGTAGAAAATATTTAAACTGCAGAATGCCTGATTAAGGAACTACAAGTAATCTGTAAACTATCCAAGAAAGCCTCAGGCACATTGATATGCATGTTTAAAATACACGTTACAGAGTGGGGATCATGTACCATGGAAGAGAGTTGAGTCCTTTCATTTTCCACATAGCATCATGATTATTTGTAGGCTATAGAGTTCAAAATAAATTTGAAAATTTACTTAATTTTCTTTACACTTGTCCATCATATGGATGGACCACGACTTGAGTGATCTTTTTATATTCAGAGGCATTTGAAGCACAGCAGTATATATATATATATATATATATATATATATATATATATATATATATATATATGGTATATATGTGTGTATGTATAGATGTATATGTGTTCATGAGAGAGAGAGAGAGAAAGAGAGAGAGAAGAGGGAGAGAGAACAAAGTATTTATTCCAGGCAAAATATATGATTGCTCTAAATGATTAGTATTGTATGATACAGTTTAAGAGTGAGTGAGGTTGTTTCCTTTAACTCCTCTAAGATGACCAAAGCATCTCTCTCGGAGAAAACCAGGCAAGAGACAGAGATAGATTATCATGTATCGTCTGCTGCAGGTGGAAGAACAACTCCAATCAGCTGTCGAAATGAATCAGCACTTTGATTTCTACCAGTAGTGAACAGCTCTTTAAAACATATTTTCAGGTCTAAAGCTATTACCATTAGATTTTTAATTGATGGTGACACATAGAGAAAGTCCCTGAGCATTTGGGTTCTTTTTCCCCAGTTGATTGCATGAGAGGGGAAATGATGTGAAAATGAGAATACAAAATATGTATATGGCCAACATTTTACTGAGAAAATATCCAGTTTTGTAGTGAGTACGTGATCCTCAGAGTCCTCTTTGCATGCGTGGTGCTGTGTCTGATTATGTATGTATGTTATATGTAGGGCTGTAGTATGTGTGGGAGTGTGGGCTAGGATGGGGGTGATAAGGAAAAGAGGTTGCTTGAGGTTTCTTCCTTGGGGATCATGCACACCCACATAAAATCCAAATATAATCAATTTCAGAATGCAAGCAGATTATCCATCTAGCTGCAGAGGTGGAAGACTGCCTTCAGACATGGAAAGTGACAGATAATTACCCAGTCTTTTGACAGCATGTCTGCTACATAATAATTCAAGCTATTGGTATGAAGAAAAAAGCCGAGACTCTTGATGAAGTTGGAAAAAGAACTTAACAGTTTGCCTCCACTGCTTGTGTTGGAGCCGATTCTTCCTTATTTAGCTGAAGAAGTGGTGAGAGGTATCCAAGTGCAGAAAAGCTCAGACACTCAGGAGAGCCTTGGTTTTATCTTTCCTTCCATGTATAGTGCATTTTCTTGGCAAATGTTAAGACAAAGTGCAACTCCAAAGAATAATTAAATAATAACACCTCATATTTTCAGAGTGCTTCAGAAGTTAATAATACTTCCATTTTTTTCTTAGAATACCAATTCTCTAAGAAAAAAGGTGGGAGGGCATCTTTTATTTTCTTACAATACTAGGGCATATGAGGTACAAAATAGGACTGGGTTGCATCTCAGTAGTGGAAATCTTTCCTAGCATGTTCCAGGCCCTGAGTTTGATCTCTACCACAACAAGAAACGAAGAAGGCCATATGAAATGATCACAGACACACTAAGCACTAGCCTATAGCTTTGATTCCTCATCTTCATAGTTTAGTTTAAAATTAAAAGGTAGTATTGCTTTTATGAGTGTGGGCGTGGTATTTTAATGTGGAGCACTTAGAAGTGTCTGAGCAATTTTATTTGGAGTAATATGATTCCTCTAGATGACTTCACAAATTCCCTTTTCACTGAAAAGGAGTTTTAAAGGAAAGAATTATGTAGTTTTCTCAAATCCTTACTTGGTTTTGCTTCCATTTGCTCACACATTCTTTATTCATTACCTTGCTTTTCTACATATGATCCAACTTAACAAATCTCGCCCGATACATAAATCACTATTGTCAGTGTAATCAGCCCTTATTAAGAACAGGAATCCAAGCACTGGCCACAAATGCATCAGGGCATTCCTGTTTCATTACTAATTCAATCTAGTTCCACGGCAAGAACTCTATCATTAGATTATATGATAAACAGCATTCAAATGTACTTTTATCTAGCTGTTGAAATGCACATGCACGCACCCTATGGCGTGTACATGCACATACACACACACACACACACACACACACACACACACACACACACACACACGGAGTCCTGAATTACTTAAGCAACTTGAAGAAAAGCCTAGAACACACATTTTACAATACAGGGAAACCCTTAAGAATGTTTTCCTGGGTCCCAAGTGACCTTGTTGAAAGATATGTGATGATCTAAACTTAGTGCCTTGTATTTCCTCTTATAAGAAATTCAATTCATTATTCAAGAAACTGGGATGAATGTGTGAAAGCTCCTTAAAGACTATTTTTATTCATCATTTTCACTAATCATCAAAATGATGTGAGTACTCCCATTTTTATTTTTGGTTGAAATGAGTAGAAATAACAGTAATTCCCTGAAGGATTTTTTTTTCACACTTGATGGCAGTATTGCTGCCATTGGAGCAGATAAAGAAAAAAAATCCCATTACTCCACATCTTTCCCTTGAGCCAGGTTTGAATTAGTTCACATAGTTGTTCTCATGCTTTTAGAGAAAGCCAAGTCTTTTACTAAAACCATAAGGAATCACTACTAGGGATGTGGCTATGTCCTAGAAAAATGGCAGTGCCTCCTCAGAATCCTGCTCAGCATCTCCAGACCCATCTGTCTTCAAAGGGGAAACCAGTAAAGGAAAGGATTATCCTATTACTGTTAAAGCCAGGATTGGCTCTGTGGACACAGAAAGTTCTTAGGAACTTGCCCCATCTCCCCATGCTGGACACTAAAGATTCCCGAGAAAAATGAGGGTTTTGTAAGAGTCAAGATGAAAGAACTCATCCTGATGATTGCTGGGTGTGTGTGCTTTATTCTTTCTCTCCCTCACAATCTTGTTCCTGCTATTGATCTACCTGAAATTATTTTCCTTTCACCCCTGTTTCAGAGACCAGCTTGTGTCAATCAGAGAGCCCTTGGTTACCCACATAGACTGGGTGCCACTATTGCATAGGTGTGTGCATCTTGTCATCCTGATTGCTTTCTCGTTGCAGTATCCGCTGCTTTCTCCCAACATTATTGTCCTATTTCCCCCAACAGCTCATGTAGCACTCTCCAGCACTATATGAATTAACCATCTGGGGACTGCCTTCCTTTCAGTTTCCAGCTGAGTTTCTCCATGTTGTGTGTCAACAACATATTGTATCTTCATCAATAGGGTCTTATTTCTTTTTCTGGGGCAGGTAATTAAGTGCTTTGACAGAAGGCTGTCTTGTTCTGGTGATCATGTAGGTCTCTCTGATCAACAGCTCAGTGTGGGTAGTAACTGATTTCTGGCACTGAGAGTTCCAAGCCAGAGCTAAATGTTTTAGGTTTAGACTTCCTCCCACCCTCCTCAGGGCCCTTCTTACCAGACAATATCCTCATATTTCTTTGGAGAGTTGTATCTTTTAGGTTGCTGTCCAGTAGTAAGTATCCATTGATACCAACTCATTTTACATTTAGTTTTGTGTATATCTCTCCCCTGCCCTCCCATTTCTTCCTCTATTATCTGTCCCTTGAATTGCATGTCCGGTTTGCTTACAACTCAAGCTGTTCCTGGTTAAGAACCACTGATCATGCAGTGTTTGTTTTTCTGTGCTTGTGTGAGTTCACTGAGCATGATCTGCTCAAATCCATCCATTTCCTTATGTCATTTTTCCTTACTGATAAGTAGAGTTTCGTTGTGTATATATACCACAACTTTGATATCCATTGGTCCAGCAATGGGCATCTGGGTTGATTCCATTTCTTAGCTATTGTGAATTGAGCAGCTATAAACATGAGTGAGCTAAAAGACCTACTCAGTGGCAAAGGAAACCATAGCTGGAACTGGGCTCCAAGCCAAAATCCTATGGAGACCAAGAATCTGGACTCCAAGGAGAAGCTCCCACTAACCTTGTGTTTAAAGAGAGGATACACCTATCAAAATCTCTCCAAAATAAAAATGCTTACCCCATTTAACCAGTGTTGATCTCACTCTCTCTTGGAGAATCCGTTTTTCATTTTCAGAAGGCATCGAGAACTGAGGACAACCTAATTCTACCAACAAGGCCAGAAATGATAGCTGACTCCCTGTCAGGAGCTGAACCCCCCACAACCCCACCCTCAGCATATTAGCTAGGGCCCAGGTGAAACCACAGAGGAATTGTTGAGATGAGCAAGAGTTCAGCTTCCATAATGGGCCTGACAACCTGTGCTATGGTGAGGGAGACAGATGCTGAGGATACTCAAAACGTACCAAAGTAGAAATCCAGACGCTGCTAAGAGTTAAACACTATAATACACTCATAATATACCCACCATGACCCAGGGAATATTGTGGAAGAGGGGGCAGAAAAATTGTAAGAGCCAAGGTGGGTGGGAATATCCAGAGGCATTGTCCTTCCCCCACAATGACTGGCTCCAGCTTGCACAAATCATAGTTCACAACACCACGGTGCATACCAGCCAATCCACTGTGGAGGACCCTCGATGGAATGGGGGCAGGGAGGAGGAAAATGGTTTTGATTTGCTCATGCAAGCCTTCTACTTAACAAATTTTTAAAAATCTGGAAACCACATTAAAAATAAAACAATGAACATATATTATATACAGGCTTAAAAATTATCACTTAAAAAGCCTGTGATATTTCCTTCACAAAGTCCTAGGGACCTAACCAGTATCTTCACTTACACATCTTGGTCTTCATTTTAGCTACCTGTAACTACGCCATTATGCATAACATAAATCCTTAATATTAGCATCCCACACTGTGGACACGATATCTCATTTCCTAAAACCTCTTTAATTGTTATTCCCACCACACCCACTCAGCAGCTTCATCAGCAATTCCCCCCCACAAATCCTAGGTCTCTTAAACTTGAATATAACAATCACCACAGATCAAACGTTGGTTTCCAACATATTCTCCTTAGATTTAATTCTGGGAACATTTCTTGAAAATAGTTATTTAATAAATATTCTTCATGATTTTGGTGCGTGTCCCACAGGTGACTCTGAGAGGCTTGGATAGAAGCTTTCATTTAGTGTCAGGCTTTCCTGGATGCACTTCACTTATAATCAATATGAACTTTTGTCTATAATTTAAATCATTCTAGCACCAGTGTGATGGGTAATTTCATGCATCAACTTGTCTAGACCATGCTCTTCAAGTATTTGGCTTAACAAATTAGATAGTGCTATGAAGATATTTAAAATGTAAGAATAAAAACTCAGGGGATGAGGAGACAAGTTCAGTATACAAACTGCTTGCTGCACATGTATCAGAACTTGAGTTTGCTTCTCCAGCACCTATGTAAAAACCTGGGTGCCTATCATCCCAGGACTAGAGAGATTGAGACAGGAGGATGGCCAACTATCCAAACTGGTCAGCTCCAGGTTCAGTGAGAGATCCTTCACCAATAAATAAAATGGAAAGTAATTATGAAAGACATCTGACATCAACCTCTGGCCTCCGCACAGGCACACACATGAATATATGCATACACATACCTTTACCCTTTGCATACACACCAATCAATCAATCAATATAAAAAGGAATAAAATTTAAATCGGTGGACTTTGTGTAAAACAGATGACAATCTATAATGTGGGTGAGCCTCATCCAATTATTAAATATCTCAGGAGAAAAAGCTGGAAATCCCTTAACACAGAAGAAACTCCTCTAGAGATGAATTTGGACTTGAGCAAGATTAACTCTTGCCTGAGTTACCAGAATGCCCTGCAGAAATTTGACATGTCAACCCCAAAATTATATCAGTTAATTCTTTAGCATAACTATTCTCTCTCTCTCTCTCTCTCTCTCTCTGTGTGTGTGTGTGTGTGTGTGTGTGTGTGTGAGAGAGAGAGAGAGAGAGAGAGAGAGAGAGAGAGAGATCAATGGCCAATTTCTCTAAAACAACAACAAAACAAAACAAAACAAAAAAACACCTCTATCCTTTTCCTTCCTATGTAATCAGACTACTGATTCTCCACTGTCTACCTGATCTTTCCTTCTTTTCTGTTTTGTTTATTTTTTACTCCAAGATTTTGAGATGGATTCCTTTGGGTTTTGGTGGGGGATAAAAATAGTCAATTTGGGAAGGGATCATAGGAAGTACACATGAGGAAACAACAGTTAAATGGGGGAGGAAAACGTTCCATGAGGATGAGGGGTTAGTGCAGAGGGCAGCTGGGCTTCCCTCACCAAGGAGCCTCAGAGGAGTCCTCAACTGTATTAACTTCTCAGCACCTGAACACTCCCTGGCATTTTCTAAACAAGTTTCTCTGGTAGCAGAAACAGTCTTCGGGTAGTGATGTAGAGAAACACGAAGCTGTCATCACACCAGGATCTCTATAGCCCATCTTCAAATGAACTACTCAAATGTGGGCAGGGACAGGGGCAGGAATGGGCACTGGTACTTTAAGAATTGTTTGCAAGCTAATTTTTATCTTCCCTTCTTTTAACAGTTAGTTGGTTTTCTCGGTGTTCTATCCTGGCTATATTGTCTTCATTTTCTCCAGTCTACTCCAGGACTATTTAATACATCTCCAACTCTTCAATTCTATTGATTCAAAAATACATGTTTTCTACCAAGATGTATTTCCTGACTTGTAAGCACCTATAACCAATCGGCTTTGGAAATAAATCTCTTCTCTGCTCTGGTCCTCTCAGACTGTGTTCATGGGTCACTTCTTCTTCATCCTGGCCTATAAAGTTACTCCTGCTACATCATTCTCTCTCAGAGAACAGCACAGCCAGGTCCTGTTGGGAAAGTAAGAAAACCCAGCGAAATACCATTTGTGAAGCATCTTCTGCCAATTTTGTACCAATTGCTGCATTTGCATCTAGATTAACTTTTATTTTTTCAAATCCTTTCATCCTCTACCACCATTAGTTCAAGCTTTTATCAACAATGTTCATTTCAAAACTGATCTCCTTCCTGCAGTTTTACTTATCTACTGCATCTTATAATTGTTGCCTGTATGTGGTATATGCCTGTGTATGTGCTGCATGTAGCGGAGCTCACCTGCACTGGTCAGAAGAGAACATTGGAAGTCCCCTTCCATCACTCATCGGCCTGCTTTTTTTGCCACAGAATCTCTTACTGAGATTTACTATTTGTGAGAAGCAGCAACTCTCTGGTCTCCACTCCCCACAGAACTGAGTTATAGATGTGGGATGCCATGCCCAGCTGTATACATAGATTATGGAGATTAAAACTCAGGTGGTCAGGCTCAGGAGAGATGGCTTAGTGGTTAAGGCACTTGCCTCCAGTGCCTAAGGCCCCGGGTTCAATTCCCCAGGTCCCACATAAGCCAGACTCACAAGGTGGTGGCCCTGGTGCGCGCTCTCTCTCTCCCCCTCTCTCTTTCTCTCTCTCATCTCTCTGCTTGAAAATTAATAAATAAAATATTTTTTTAAAAAATTAAAAAAAAATAAAACTCAGATGGTCTCCTGCCTCCTCAGGCCCTGGTGCTTGCACAGGAAGGGCACTTTACTGCTACAGAGATGCCTCTCCAGTCCTCTTACTATGTCTATATAAATTATCTACCAGCTAGGTGGTAATGTGTTTAAACGTTGAAACTCATATTAACTGACCCCTTACATATATGCAATCATGTGAATAAAAATTGTTTTCAATTCCACTTCCCTGTTCCTTTCCCTTTCCTGCTACCAACAGTTAGGAGAAGGTCCAAAGTTGTTTAGGAAACCCTGTATCAATAGAGTTGCCCTCAGAAATCAGATTCTTTGTTTCAGTAAATTCCTGACTTCAGACAATGGAGACAGACACTCAGGATACCCAACACAATCCAAAGAAGTCCAGTGACTCTTAGCATCTCAACAATAAAGCAGACTTAAAACTCACCCACCAGAGGTAGGAGGATTTCCGTGAGTTCAAGGCCACCCTGAGACTACATAGTGAATTCCAGGTCAGCCTGGACTAGAGCAAGACCCTACCTCGAAAAACCAAAATAAATAAATAAATAGATAGATAAATAAATAAATAAAATAAAAAAAATAAAACCTCACTCACCATGTCTCTCAGGGACCTGAGCAGAAGAGGGAACAGAAAGATTGTAAGAGCCATATGGGGGAGAATATCCAGAGACACTGCCCTCCTCAGCAACAATACACAAAGAATAAAAAAGCTGACTACCTTTTATATAATTCAGAAACCCTTACCTCATGGACTGATCCAGTAAGCCCACGGAAGAGGACTCTCAGCTGGTTGGGGACAGGGAGAAGGGAAATGAGGGTACCATCACAAGATTTGCTCATAAAATGTATCTAATTATTGACAATAAATATGTTTTAAAAATTCCTGACTTCAAGCAAGGAAAGCATCCATTTATTGAATTCCCTTATACTCACAGAAAGTCTGGAGCAATTTTATTAATATTTATAAGTGTGAAGATTATTATACTTGTCTTTTCTTGTTTGTTTTTGAAGCAAGTTCTCATGTATCCCAGGCTGGCCTTTAACTTTCTATGTAGCCAAATAATATCCTTCAAGTTCTGATCTCCCTGCCTCACCTCTGAGTGCTGGGATTTCAGGCATGTACCACCATACCTGGGTTTATGTGGTACTGGGAATTGGATCCAGGGTTTTGTGTATGTTATGCACTCTACCAATTGAGCCAATATCCAGTCCCTATGCTTGTCTTGATTACAAAATGGATTTGATAAAATTATGGAATTATTCATAAATATTTAAAAATGAGCCAGAGTTTTATGACTGATTCTCCAAAATTTAAATAGAATCAATATTGTTAGCATTTTTTGGTTATGGAAAAACGCAGCTCTGTTTCCACCTCATGCTTCCTATCTTAATAGCTAGGCTTACTTTTTAGAAAATGAAATGAAAAACAGGCAAAGCCATAAACTCAGGTGCCCAGATGAATTCTTAGGGATGAGCACACTCCATTCCACTTGTAAATAATTCTCATTTAAGTCTGGTAACTTGGAAAGGCTGAGACCTATAATCATTAAAATGATATTTCCTGTATTTTTATCATTTTCGTAGGAATGTCAGTAATTACCCATATTAAAGTCTCTAGGGGAAGAGGCTTAGTAAAAGGATAGGCAGATCCTAAAATATTCAAGAAGCATAAATCCAAAGAACAGCTTTATATCCTTTGATTTTATATGGAGAAAACTTTTTAGAAAACCCAAATTTTTATGTTCATTTTGAGAAAAATTTTAAGTCTCTCATTGCTTTTATAGAATTGAACTGATGTTTAAGAAAATCACTAAAGTTATGGTTAGAAAAGAACATCTGATTTGTGTGTCTAAAATGTACTCCTGAATTGGGTGTGATGAGGTAAGCTTGCAATCCCAACATTTAGAAGGCTGAGGTAGGAGGGTCATGACTTTGAGGCAGGACTAGGCAACATATACTAAGACCCTGTTTAAAGGAAGGGAGGAACAAAGGAAGGAAGGATGAAGATAACCCAGAGGTTGATCACTGAGTAGTTTTGCACTCAGTAACTCTCTTACTATCATTATTATTAGATGTCACGTATTTAATAAATGTCTTCACAGTGAATAAACAGCTTTTTTTTTCAATTAAAAATTGAAAAAGTAGGTCTCAGTGGCAAAGTCTTGCTACACAGAAGCATGGGTACATAAATTTGAATGTCCAGAACCCACCTAATAAGCCAGATGCTAGAGTGGGGGTCTGTAATCCCAGTGCACCTCCAGAGATATGGGAGACAGAGACCAGAAAATTTCATGGAAGCTCATGGGCGAGCTAGCCTGCAAGCATGTCAGCAAACAGTGAAGATGCCCTGCTTCAAGGTAGAAGCTGAGGACCAATAAAGTTGTCCTCTGATTTCCACATGTGTGTTGTGGTGTGTGCATACACACACACACACACACACACACATTCCAAAAATAAATGTCTGATCACATTGATTTCTTGCTGAGAAATCTACCACAGTTCTCCAGAGGAAGGGGAGGAGTGTTGTGGAATGTTGTCTTCCTGACATAATATGCCCATTGCATACATAAACTCACAGCAGCTGTGATAAGTTGAATAGAACTTTCACAATATGGGGCCCATTAACAATCTATCATGGGTGTGGGAGGGTCTCACAAGGCCATACTCTTCCTTGAGTATTTAGAAGCAGTTAGCAGTTGCTAACTGAATGGGATTCATGAGGCCCCATGCCTCCCTGAATAGCCATTTGTAGTCAGTGATAGTTGGGGGAGGGAGGGCTATTTTCTTCAGTGATATAGATATTGGTAAATTGCTCATACTCTGGCAAATAACTCCTTACCCAGTGTTCCTGTAAGCAATCCTAATTAAACTCAGTGGGTCTCTCTCTCTCTGTCTCCCTGTCTCTCTCTGTCTCTGTCTGTTTATCTGTCTGTGGGCCTCTCTCTCTCTCTCTCTCTCTCTCTCTCTCTCTCTCTCTCACACACACACACACACACACACACACACACACACACCACACAATCCTCCATGGTTCCCTGTTGTCTAGAATTATGTTCTGCCAGGCGGGAGCCATGAGTCATGCATGGTTACTGAGCCCTTGAAGTGTGGCACATCTAAATTGAGATGTATGGTAAGTATAAATCTGACATTCCAGACTTTGAGAACATAGTATAAGAAAAAGAAGATGGATAGTAATTGCTATATTGAATACTTATTGAAAAGATATATTTAAATATATTTAATTGAATATGGCATTAGGATTCATTTTCTTGCATTTTGTTTTAAATTGAACTACTAGATAATTTAAAACTACTTTTGGGGTTTTCATATGTGGCTTAAAGTATATTTTTTATAGCACTGGTGCAGAGACCAAATTCTATTTAATTTTTCCTCTACATACTTAGCCCTCTAATCATATACCCTGTCATGTGTTTCCTTTATTTTATTCAGTGTGTCTGCTTGATTAGTTTTGTGAATTTCTTTTGTGGGTGTCACATTGGGAGATTGAACTCAGGGCCTCTCCCATGTGGCAAGTGCTCTGCCATTGAGCTATAGGCCTAGCCCTCTAGATTTGTGTTTGTTTTTGCTTTTTTATTTTTTCAAATCGATATTTTTATTGTCCAAATTAGATACATTGTAAATATGTTGGTATCCCAATTCCCTCCTCCCTGTCCCTAATCAACTGGGTATCCTCCTCGTTGGGCATACTGGATCAAGCCATGGGGTAGGGGGTTATGGATAGCACAGGAGGCAGCCGGGTGTGTGTTGTTGCTGAGGGGGCATGTTTTTTGCTTTTTTTTTTAATACAGGGATCTTACTAAATTACTAGGTTGCCCTTGAACTTGTCATCCTCCTGCTTCAGTTTACCAAGTAGTTGAGATTACAGGCCTGGGTCTGTCACTTTTACTGAACTCTCCTCTTGGGATGCTCTTCCTTGTTAGGTCTGAGGATCCTTTAAAATCCCACATTCTCTATGAAGACTGTCCACTGTTTCACTCTTCAAGACAAACCCATTTTCCTCTTTTCTAAACTTCTAAAAACATGTATTTAGAGCTTTGTATGCCTCTGATTTACTATTAATGTTTGTAATTTTATTTATTTATGCACTAAAAGGTCAGTTTTTGATACACAACACACATATAAAATTATTAATTATAACAAGTTATTCTCTTTTATTCCCTTGCCCAACTCCTGTTACCCTGGAGACCCTCCATAGTGGGGTTATAGTTTTCAATGTGGGGTCATGAAGGCCACAGTCTGTCCCTGTGGGATTGGGGAGACCTCATTATCCCTGCCTACTAAGTGGCTTTTGATTAATCACTGTGTTTGTCACCATCAACCTGGAGCTGGTTGTCAGACTGGCAGTAAGAACACTGTTCATGTCACGTTATCACCCCCCCCCCCACAGTTTCTCCTGGGCAGTGGCAGATGTGATAGAAGTGGCACATCTCATGGTGGGCAGTCGGATAACTTTTTATCAGTGGATCTTGCTTCTCCTCCGTTTTCTCTGTCATCTGTAAAATAAAGCAGGCTCTCTGAACAAGAGTGAGAGAAGCTTGAGTTAAAGGGGGATATGCAAATTTGAGAGGATTTCTTGGAGGGTGTGTAAGCCCACTCTTCTCCAGAGAACAGTGGAGTCTTCTCTCTGAAGTCTATATGAGTTTCCTAACAGTAGGATTCTGACTTGGCTTCCAATACAAGACATGAGTTCTCTCACTGAGCAGGCCTCATGTCCAATCAGAGAACAGTTGGTTACTCACAGAGGCTGAGTACCACTGTTGCACAAATGTGTACTTCTTGACTGGCTGGTTGGTTTCATACTCTGTAGTCTCCTGGAGCTTTCTAGCACTATGAGGGCTAGCTAAGTGGATGATGCTAACTTCCCTTTCACTTCCATCATGATATTCAGATGCTCTATGATCACAAGTGGTGTCCTCAGCAATAGGGTCTTACCTTTTAGCTCTGGCAGGTACTCAAGTGTTTTGGAAATAGTCTGCATTGTTTTGGGGACCTCATGGTTTTCCCTAGCCTATAGCTCACTGGGGTCGGTGGGGGGGGAGAGTGGAGGGGCAACCCAATTCTGGGACTTAGGATTTACTAGCCAGAGTCCATGATTTTAAAGTGAAGCTTTTTCTACCTTCTGTATGGACTGTTCCCTCCTCTCCCTTTATTGGTGATTATGTCTTGTAGAATGACAGAAATAGGGTTTTATGGAACTGATTCATGTTGTCTTAACATTGATATAATTCCCTCCGCACCCTCCTTGACACCCACCCCTCTAAGCATCTCCACCTCTGATATTCTGCCCCTCCCCTATCTGGTCAGGTAACTCTTCCTCTCCTCTCTCCTTATTTCTCCTGTCTTCTGTTCTCATTCTAGTTTTATGCCCATATTCTTGTGACTTACCACTATTTGTACTCATCTCCAATTGATCTCAGTTAGGAAATACAGACGAGAGAGTACATGCAGCATTTGTCTTTCTGTGCCTGTGTGACCTCGTTTAGAATGGATTTTTTTCCAATTCCATGTAGTTTCATGCGAATTTCATTATTTCCTTTTTCTTTTCCACTGAGTAGAATATCATTGTATATATGTATCACATCTTCGTTATCCATTCATCAGTCTGTGTAGCATCTGGGCTGATTTTAGTTCCGAGCTATGGTGAATAGAACAGCAACATAGTTGAGAAAGAATCTCTGTAGAAAACAGTAGAATCTTAGGATCCATGCCCAGGAGTGATATAGAGGGATCACATTTTTATGTTTTTCAAGAGTCTCCATACTTATTTCCATAGAAGTCTTAACAGTTTGCACTCCTACAAGCAATGGGTAAGAGTTTCTCTTTCCCCACAGCCTCACTAGCATTTTTTGTCATTCATTTTTTTTATGAATGCCATCCTGATTGGGGTGAGATGAAATCTCAGAGTTGTTTTAATTTGCATTTTTGTGATGACTAAAGATGTTGAACATCTCCTTAAGTGTGTAATGGCCATTTGTATTTGTTCCTTTGAGAATTCTCTGTTCAGTTCCCTACCCCATATTTTGATTGGGTTGTTTAATATTTTTGTTTGAATTTTTTTAGTTCTTTATAGAGTCTAGATATTAGACCTTTGTTGGAGATATAGCTAGTGAAGATTTCTCTCCCATTCTGTGGGATGTCTATTGACTTTGTTGATTGTTTGTACAGCAGCTTTTTAGTTTCATGATGTCCCAGTGATTGATCTAATTTCCTGCACTACTGGGGACTTATTCAGGAAGTCTTTCCCTACACCTATATTGTGGAGTATTCTTTCAGGTTTTGCTTCTAGTTGTTTTAGAATTTCAGTTCTTATATTGAGGTCATTAATGCATTTAGAGTTGATTTTTGTGCAGGGTGAGAGAAGTTGGTCTCAATTCATTCTTCTGCGTGTGGTTGTCCTATTTCCCCAGAACAACTTGTTGAAGATGCTGTCTTTTCTTCAGTTTGTATTTTTGGCCCCTTTGTCAAAGGTCAGGTAGCTGTAGTTGCTTGGATTTAGAGATGGGTCTTTTATTCTATTTCATTGATCTGGGTGTCTTTTTTTTGTGTGCCAGTACCATGTTGTTTTGGTTGTCATGGCTTTGTAGTGTATTTTAAAATCAGATCTGGTGATACCTGTGGACATATTTCTTTTGTTGAGGATATTTTTGGCCATCTGAGGTTTTGTGTCCTTCCAGTGGAATTTTTGTTGGAATTGCATTGAATCTGTATAGTGCTTTAGGTAGGACAGCCATTTTTACAATATTAATTCTTCCAATCCAATGGCATGAGAGGTCTTTCCATCTTCTCATGCCCTCCTCAATTTCTTTCTTCAGTGTTTTTATGTTTTCTTTGTATAGGACTTTCACATCTTTGGTTAATGATATTCCAAGGTATTTAAATTTTTTGTGGCTACTGAAAACTTTTTCCATATGTTTATCTTTGGTATATTTTAAAAAGCCTACTGATTTTTGTGTATAGAAAGAATTTATCATGTTTAGGAGGTTTTATTATTTTTGGTGTCTTTTGGATCACTTACATATAAAATCATGTCATGTGCAAACAGGGCTAGTTTGAGCTCTTCCTTACCCATTTGTATCTCTTTTACTTATTTCTTTCATCTTATAGCTCGAGCTAAGATTACAAGCACTATGTTGAAAAACAATGATGAGTGGGATCTCTGTTTTGTTCCAGACATTCATGGCAGTGCTTTAAGTTTAGCGCCATTTAGTGTAATATGGGCCTTGAGTGTTTTATAAATAGCTTTATTATGTTGAGGTATGATTCTTCTGTTTCTATCATGAAGGGATGTTGTATTTTGTCAAAGGCCTTTTCCGCATCTATTGGAGAAGGTCATGGGTTGCTTTCACTTCAAGTTACTGCTTTCAAGGTAAAAAGCCACTGCTGGACTTAGAGAAATGTCAGAAAATGGAGCAGAGAGACACCCTTTCTTGCAAGCATGTCCTCCTTCCTCCTCTGGAACTTGACAGTGATAAAAACACAAGGAGACACATTTGTATAAGCACGTCCTCCCTCCTCCTCTAGAACTCCACAGTGCTAGGAGCAGAAGGAGACACACTGGTGTCCTCCTCTCTCCTCCTCCTCTGGGGCTCCACAGAGATAGCAGAAAAAGACACATTGGTGCAAGAGCCTCCTCCCTCCTTTCTCTTCCTCCAGGACTACACAGTGAGTCCTTAATAGGAACCTACCAACAATAGAGAAGTGTGGATTCTAAGCCTGAGGTATGCATCTTGACACAGCCTGCCATACTTCCTGGTATATATACTCTGCTATGTCTCTCCCATCCTCAGATGCGGGTTTGGCCAGTAGACTTGCTAAAATATGGGTGAAGTTATAGGACATTCCTCTCATAAACTGTGTTTGCATGTTCTTCCCAGCAATATGAATGTCTACAACACATACCAATCCTCAATAGGAAAATGGACACCTATAACCTAATGTTTACAATAAGTATGTTTTTAGTGAAGAGGAAACTTTTGACCTATTCATATATGACACAAAGCTCAATGTTATTATTAATCAAGCAAGTGCAAATTAACACAACAAAGACACATTCTGATATGCAGATACTCATAAGAAACTAAGAAGACAATACCAAATGTTACTAAACCTGGGATAAAACTGAGACTCATTCATTGCAAGGGAGAGCCAACATAGGTCCAATTAATTTGGGAAAAAATGCTATTACTAAAAAAGTAGAATGTTTACACAATGAACAACCCAGAACTCTGTCGGTAGTATGCACCACATATAATCATGCATGTATATATCAAACTCTATTCACCTTACCATGATTTGAGTTCATAAAAACTCAGAAACTCAAAATGACCATTATTAGAGGAATGAATAAAAATATTAGTATTTTCATATAATGCCAAAAATGAGTGCATAAGTATTTCTACAAAATAGAGAAATCTTAAACATAGAAAAATAAACAAAAGAAGCAAGATACAAACTAACAAATGAAGTATGTATGATTCATTGTATGTAATACTTAGCTTAGGTAAGCCTTTATCTATAGTAAAATTATTAAATAAAGAGAGCATGATTCCTGCAAAAGGAAAGAAGGTGAGGAGACTATGATCTAAAAACCCCACAGGGAGAAGTCAACTTTGGGATATTACAGTATTACTAGGTACAAATAGGTAAATATACAGTTTAATTTTATACATTTCATTTTAAAAGACGTATTGAATGTCCAGTAACTCCTTACATATTTTAATTTATACTTTTCTGTTATTTGGAGAAATTAAATTAAATAGCATAAACATATAAAAATAGCATAATACTGGCTATCCATCTATCTATCCAGATGGATATGTTGTAGTTACCTTCTCATAGCTGGGACAAAACACCTGACTAGAAGGATCTTTATGGAAGGAATGGACTTATTTTGGTTTCGATCCTCAAGGAAGTTTGATCATAGCAGGGAAAACATAAGAGCAAACAGCCATGTGACCACATCTCCAGAGCAGCAGGAAGGAAGTAGTCTTGAGTACTGGGCTTGGAACTGGCATACATTATCCCAAAGCCTGGCCCCAGTGACATATCTCCTCCAACAAGGGTGCATCTCTCAAAGGCCCCACAACTCTCCCAAACTGCTACCAGTTTGGGATCAAGTATTCAAAATATATGAGCCTATGGTGGACATTTTATTCAAACCACTGCTGGATGCTTACCACATTTTGATTTATTATTTTTATATAACAGGAATTTGAATAATTTGTCATTTTGGGTTTGATGGTTTCTATATTGCTTGAAATATATATATATATATATATATATATATATATATATATATATATATATATATATAAAGCATGTATTATAGTCAGCCACATGCTGCTGTGATGAACCTCCAAACTAGGCACAGTTTAAGGGAGGAAAAGATTTATTGAAGTTATAGATCTAAGGGAAGCTCCATAATGGTGAAAGAGGTTGGCCCCCTTCTACAGGTCCAAGAAGAGAGAGAAACCCATCACCAACACCATACCCACACCAACAAAACAGGCAGGGGTAAAGCCAGTGAAGAGAGCTTTTCTTTCCCTTTTTATAGCCTTGCAATCCTTCCTCAGACTTGTTGACTCCCTGAGTCTCTAGAATTTTCTTCCTGCACTGCCTTCTCAGGAAAGGTTGTTTGTTTCTAGCTCCCCGGAGCCTTCTTACATTTTATCCCCTACTGAGAAGGCTGCCTTCCTGTAAATGACATCAGAGACCCACCCAAGGTTACTAAGTTGACAACAAAACTATCACAGCATGCTGATTTTCACAATAATATTAATATAAAGATTAAAAAATAAAAATGTTTTCATTGATTGCTTCAAAAAACTCTCTAGTTAGCCATATGAAATTAGCATTTGATAAGTTAATTTGCCCAAGGTCACAGTTAAAAACTGGAAAAATTAGAAGGCAAAACTGGATTGTCTTTAGGCAAATATCTGAACTTTAGTGCTTATATCATGCAGCTTGATGTCCTGAGCACTAACCTTACACATGAAAAGATCAGATCTCTTCCAGGCTCAAAAATCCTTGATTTAAGGGCTGGAGAGATGGCTTAGCAGTTAAGGCATCTGCCTGCAAAGCAGAGGGACCCGAGGTCGATTCCCCAGGACCCACCTAAAGCCAGAACACAAGGGCACATGTGTCTGGAGTTTGTTTGCAATGGCTGAGGCCCTGGCATGCCCATTCTCTCTCTGTGTCTGCCTCTTTCTCTTGCTCTCTCTCTCTCTCAAATAAATAAATAAAATATTCTTTAAAAATCCTTGATTTAAAAAAAGAGCTCTACCAATTACTTTGGTTTATCCATGTGACAATAGTCACTTGAGTCTGGCTTGATGTGTTCTAATACTCTCTAGACCTTTAAAGGTAAGGTGAATTAAGCACACATGCCACTATTAAGTGCATGATGATCCTTCCATACACAGCTTGCAAAGTCTGAGGCACGGCCCTCCTAATGAATGACATAATGGAAGCAGGCCATAATAACTAGCCTTCCCTTTGGACTTGATTAAATACCACCCCCTTCATTGCAGGTGTTTCAGCTCTTGGAAGTGAAATCATATTTTCCATGTTTAGACTAAACTTCTCAAGTTTCTTACTAGCAGGAGGTAAGTAAGGTCCTAATTAGTTTATGTGTGCCAGCTAATTAGGTAAGAAATTATTTTGCTAAGAATCATATAGCCTTTAACCTGGGGTCAGCCAGACTGCATTTGAGCCAGAAGTACATATTCATGTCCCTGCTCTATTGACAAAATGACAGCTGATAATTTAGTTGAGAAAAAAAAAGAAGCAAATGGAGTTGATTATTTTCCCTGGGATTCAAACTAACCTCAGGCAGAAGCTTGCAGAGAGGCCGTGTCTGTCAGCTCGCTCTGCTTTGCACTTCTCATTCTTCCCTGTGGGGTTTCTCTCTTACCCAAAGAGTTCTGCTTTGCCTTTTTTTCTTTTTCCAAGCTTCTTTTAAAAATGACCGAATAAACTTAGTGATTCTAAGGAAAACAAATGACATTTTTTCATAGTGATACCTTTATTTTAAAATGGGATCAATCCTTGAGCCCAATACATACATTTCTAATAGAACCTCCATATTTGAGCCATAGCTATAAAACAAAATAAGTTTCAAGGTAACCTTTCATGAATATGGCGGGCTTTCATCTTCTCAATTTTAGATAAAGAATAACAAGGACATTCTACTTACTTTCATACATAGAGGAGATTCTTGGAAAATTTTTATAGTAGTTCTAAGATGATTTAGATGATAAAATATGATAAAACAAATTCAGTTAATTTTGTCCATGCCCTTAATAAGAATGAATAAATCACTTTACTGGTGTAGTGATACATGTCTATAATCCCAGGACTCATGAGGCAGGAGAATAGCTAGCTTAAGTTCAAGGTCAACATGGGAAATATAGCATGGCCTCCTTAACTCAAACATAAATAAATAAATAAATAAAAGAAGGAAGGAAGGAAGATGAGAAAGAGGAAATTATAGACATATATTTTACTTTAACCACAGGGCATCAGTTCTATATGCATTATCAATGCTCAATTAGAGAGGAAGAAGCATATCCAGAAAGAGTGAAGCTGGTAGTTGATGAGGGACTCAGCAGCAATTAAAATCCAGGCTGGTCACTTATCCAAAATGAGAGCATGGACATCAGTTTCCCTGCACAGGTAAGAAGCCTTCTTCTTTGTCCATCTGAGGAGCTACTTAGCAACAAGCTATAGGAGAGGAGATCAAGACCTGAAGGGAATTTGAAGCCTTCAGTGATTTCGAAGATCTTCAAGTCCTCTGTAAAAGTTTTTCCTAGAAAGTCCCCTGATACTAAAAATCCAACGCTAAAAATTGATATGAAATATATGCTTAAAACATCTCTTAAACCGTGTTCTAGCTAATGTTAAACAAGCAGCCATGCTGGTTTGGTCCCAGGAAGTGAGGAATTTATGTCATTTGCTGTTATTGTCTTCATGAAGTTAGAAGGAAATTATAGGAAACACAAAGACGGGTCAGTCAGGTTTAACTGAAACATTATTAAGTTTTCCAGAAAAACATAGTAGCTTGCTTTCTCTGCAAAAGATACTCCTTGTCCCAATTTCAAGGTCTACTGAAAGAAGAGTCAAGGGTAACTATTTTTCATATGATTTTTACCTATACAGGTCTTTACTATGTGGGAGGTATTGTGCCATACTCTCCTACTTTGATTGGCATATGAAAGGCAATTACTGAAGGTGTTCAGATGGGTTCTTAATTCCAAATGGTGTCTGGAGTTGACGTATGAACTTCTTCAAATCTGCTTCATGAGTGGTCTTACAGCAGATAAAAACAGTTCTGGCTTATTTCTCTAATTTATGGCCACATCCTTCATTAGGTAGGATGCCATTTCCTCTGTGACCTGGCTAAAAGCATAGATACAGATACTTCGAACTTGGTTTCTTCTTTCCTGGATATCCAAAGTACACACTTTATAAAAGACTATTTTATAGAAAAGCTTATTTCAGAACTCTCTGACAAAAGGTTTTTTTAAAAAAGGTACAATGTTCTATCAAGAGATTCTTCTATAATATAACAATTTTAGAAAGACCCGGGATTGTTCTTTCATGCGTTTAGCCCAGCACTTGGGAAGGGGTTGAGGTAGGAAGATCACCATGAGTTTGAGGCCATCCTGGGGCTACAGAGTGAGCCTGAGCTAGAGTGAAAACCTGCCTTGAAAATAAAAACAAAAAAATTACAAAGATATAAATATTTTAGAACCTAATTCTATTAGAGTATGATAATGAGCTAACATCTCTAGTTTGGGCAGTGAATGGACTGGATAGCATTTGACATAAAACTCTGGGATTTTGAATGTAGTGATGATCTTTTCTGGTCCAAATGAATGACATAGGTTAGGGATTCAGGGCTCCTGGCAGTTCAGGGTAACAATTGTTATTCATGGAAGTGACTTCCGGAAAGTTCTTGCCTCTGCTGGAAGGAGAGTGGGCATGGATGGAGAATAGATCACAAAGACTTGAGTCCTGGAATTTATTTCTGTAATTTTAGGTCAATTCTGTTTTTCCTAGAAAGTCCCCTGGGCAAAGACTCCATCTCCTGCATTCTTTTCAATACAAATTAACCCTGATAGTAAAACAACCTTCAACTTTTGCAACTCCCTTTGGGGAAAGCTGTAAACATATCTGCCCTGGTAAGGGTTTAGAAAGGGATCTGGTGCTCTGGGAAGCTTGGGCTCAAGGTTATAACCTCTGTTGGGCCCTGAGGCTTAGAGAACCAGAGACCAAAGACACAAGAAAGTAGTCTTATTGGCTTGTGTTTTCTTAACTAAAAAGGTGGGAAGTAAACTTTGTGCCTCTCCAGGAGCCTTTTCCTTTTCTGGGTCTGGCATTTCCCATGCCCCAGGCAGTGCTAAATTCTGTACTCAAAGTGAGGCATTTTAACTAATCCCATCGACCAAAATCCTCAGCTGTCTAGAAGACATGGACTGAAGAGTTCTGAATATCTTTGTGTGTGTGTGTGTGTGTGTGTGTGTGTGTGTGTGTGTGTGTGTCTTTGAAACTGTGTTTTCTTCTGCCTCTCTGCGGAAAGTAAGCTGTTTTTAACAGATTTTCCTTTACTGTTGAGAATTATGGGGAAGTAGGAGAAAAAGAAATAATTAGTACTTATGCTGATGAATGGAATGCCATATAAGACTCTCAGAACCAAGAATACATTGTTAGAAAATACTGCATAGTAAAAGCAAACTGTCTTTTTAGAACAAAACCCGGTTTCACTCCATGCTTCGCAGTTGCAGTTTTAAGACACAGTCTATTCAGATTTGATTATTGCAGAATCAAAGGACACATATAAAATTCAAATGGATGCAAGGCTCTTCTGTGTTCTTAAGCCAGAAATCTTTCTTTCTTTCTTTTTTTTTTTTTTAATAAAAAGGCCTTTTTATTTAAAACAATGATTTGTGCTCAGCTTGTGTCCAGACACAGGCAACCAGCTTCTTGGGAAGCACAAAATAGTCTCAAACTTCTAGTCTGTTCCTTGGACTTTCTTTTCACTAAACAGAAGGCTCATTACCAGGTTCTGGAAGCTTACTGGGGCTGCTCAAGAGGGTCTCCAGGACACATAGTGGCAGGATTTGTGTGATTAGGAGTATACTCATGTTTCCTCACATGTTCCCTCTGTTTGGTTGTTATAAGTCTGTGATACACACCAGAATACAGGCACATATAAAGCCATGGGGAGCGACCAAAATGCTTATTCAAGACAACACAGCAACACAAGCATCCAGTAAATTACGTTGCCCTTCTGTGTGCCAACCAACTTGAAGGTCATATCTTTGCTTTACATTTTTTTAATACACAAATGTTATACCAGTATTGCAAAAAAAAAACAGAATAAAAAAGAAAACAATAAACTTACAAAATGAGTTTAGTAATGTAACAAACTGATGACTGATGAGTTTTAGTGACAGGCATGCAAAGGCCTAATTGGCACGTCTAAGTAGGTAGTCATTGATATCAGGGAAAGAGACACATTTAACTCCCTATATCTTCTAGGAAGAATAGTGAAAAGGACTCTGGGATCTGTCATTCAATCTGTTGGGTAGAAAGATCTGTTCACTCATGTAATTGAAAAAAAACATGTGCTGTAGAACAAGCAATGGTCCAGAGGTTTATGAACCTGCTTTCATGGAGGTTATATTCTAATGACTAAAGTGGGAGAGATAAGGAAGGAAGTACTTAAGTTACATAGATGTAGCAATTACCTTCTTATTGCTGGGAAAAAATACTTTACCAGAACCAGCTCACAGGAAAACAGGGTTTATTTCCGCTTACAGTTTAGAGAATAAGTTTCATCATGGTGGAGAAAGTATGGCAGAGCTAGTCAACACCCAGTGAGCTGGACTAATAAGCAGCAAAGCACACTT
The DNA here is from genome assembly GCA_004024765.1 of Zapus hudsonius. NCBI lineage: Eukaryota > Metazoa > Chordata > Mammalia > Rodentia > Dipodidae > Zapus > Zapus hudsonius. The sequence continues at coordinate 90,853 of PVHP010000566.1, forward strand.
CCAGAGACACACCTCCTGCAGCAAGGTCCCACCTCCCATAGGCTGTACCACCTGGTGAATAAGTGTGAGGCTTAATCAGAGACACACAAGGCTATGGGGGAATTAGGAATTCAAACCACCACAATAGCACACAGAAAAGTGGAATGTAAGAAAGATTAGATGGGGAGATGGGAAGTGGAAGTGTTGCCCTGTGGGGGTGACAAGTGAGCAGACTAAAATAAGGAAGAAAAATTAGCCAGACAAATAGCCAGCGTATAAAAAGGAAGGACCTGTTGAGAATGGAAAGACAAGGAAAATTTTGGGATATGAGAAGGGTGAAGAGCCCCTCACTTCAGTCTGGTTGAAGCTTCTCACCAATATGAAATAAGAACACCAGCACAGTTAACAATGGCCTTTCTCCCTGCAGTTTTCTAGAAATCCCATTTACTGTAAAGGACATGTTCTAAACCCTTTGTGTGACTCTAGTGGCTCCTGGTTTTATCTTACCAGATTATAACCGCATCCCAAGCACCTCCAGAGCCACCCTAGAAACTCACTTATGTGACCTACACATGAAGCCTGTGCTCCACCATGATGAACTGTGGCTACCACACATCCAAAGCAACAGGGCCAAGTGCTTATGGTCTGAAACATCTGAATCTGTGATCCAAAATTACTTCACACATATTTTTCATAGTGTTAAAAAGCTAGCTAGTATATTTGACTCTGGGATTAATACCATGATTGGACATATATCTAGCATAATTATTTGCCTTTTTTTTTTTGGTGGTGCTAGAGATTGAACCCAGGGCCTTGCGCACACTAGGCATGCACTCTACCACTGAGCTAAGCCTCTAAGTCTTGACAGTCACACTATAATGTGAACAATAAATTAATCTTGGTTATTAACCATTGAAATTCAGAGACTTTCTCAGTCATTATTGTACAGTATAATCTGTATGTTGTAAAGATACTTTTATCTGTTTTGTATGCTGGAAGGATTAATATGAGGGATTTAACCACAGAAATCTTTAATGGTGATGCAGAAATTGTGATAATATCAGAGAATGAGTACAAAAGTACCAACCAGTGAGTTCTTGTATCAACACTCTGATTGTGGGCACAGAATACTTAAGTGGTCTTTTAGATCAGAACTCTCTTAAAGTCCTTGGAGTCCTAGTTGCACCAGGCTGAAGCTTTTCCTTTCCACATACTACTTTATAAATAGCTCCCCTTCTGTTATTGGCTTGCCCCCAGGGCGTCTTTCAGTTGACCTCACCTGGTAGGGATATTCTCTGTCCAAGGAGGATTCCCTTGAGCACTGCCTCAGCCAGTATTATTTGTACCAGATGATATGACAGACCTGTTCTCTGACAGAGACAAAAACTTATAACAACTTGGGGGTATGTGGGCTGATGGCACTCACTCATAGACAACCATAAGCACCTGGCATGCATGAGAAGCCACATAGTATTAGTAGCATAGTGACAAAATAGTTCAATTTCTCACTGGAAATAGGTGAGCTGTGCTGCGACCCTTGCAGGACCACCTCTCCATGATTATCTTTAAAAACTTGTCCTCGGCTTTCAAGATCATCCAATTTACCCGACAGGTACAAGCACATGCAGCTCAATTTCTCTTACGCATATCATGGAGACCACCACCTTTCCTTTGCAAAGTCCATGTTTTTCCCCAGAGGCCTTTCCAGACTTTAAGGTTTTCTGCATTAGAACTCAGCAGCCAAGAGTAAGATGGCTCCACCATAGGATCAGTAACAGAAAAGGAAGACACATTGGGATGGAGAGGGCTGTAAAACATACATTTGTGCTGTTACTTTAAAAAAAAAAGATCTGGATTATGTGCTTCCAGTGGCTTTGGCACAACATTGGCACTGGAAGGGAAGCTGGGGTTTAGCTTTCTCAGAGATTTTTCAATAATGCCAAAACCTTGTTTTGCATCCACATAGCTTTCAAGAAGTCTGAGCCGGACCTGACTTTCTTTCCATAGTAAGTGGCATGGCCTTTTCTGCTAGAAGTTAAATTTCCTGGACTATTAAAGACTTACAAATTTTCCTGAAATATATCTTGTAGTTGACAATAAAGTATATCATTGGTGTTTTCAATGTGTAGATTCCAATCTTTTATTTTTAGAAAGCTGTCTTGGAAGGCAATCTTAAACATGCTCAAGTTAAAACCATGCAGGGTCTGCATGGATCTGCATTTTTCTTTTCCCTCTTTCTTAATCCCATTTCATGTTTCCTTAGCTATTGCCCTTTTTGGTATCTCTGGTTACATTTTCACTTAATCCTCTTATCTTGTGAGTACTTTCTAATGTTGTCCTCATTTCCCATTGCATTTCTTCATTTCATTTCTTTATTTCATTCAGTTCCTTTCCTGAGTGTGATTATTTTATATCTTTCTGTTTTCTGATCTTTTCTTCAGCAATGCTGAATGTTTTTAGTGGGTAAGGGGAGGATGTTTAGATAGTTTTCTAGATTCCTGTGATGATTAATTTGATGTACCAATTTCATTGGCCCATGTGGTTCCCAGGTAGGTTGCTGAGCATTATTTCTGAATGTGTGAGAGTTTTCCAGAAGTGATTATCATTCAAATGAATAGACTGAGTCACAGCAGAGACTTTCTAAATGTGGGTGGGTGTAATTGAGGACTATAATAGAAAAGAAGTGTGGGGAGGGGGAATTCCTAGCTCAAGTGAGCTGGGACATCTATGTATTCTTACCATCATCCCTCCTAACCTGTAGACATTGAATAGAATGTGCACCATTGGCTCTGAGGCTCTCAGACTTCCAACTGTTTTCCAGGTTTCCAGCTTTGAGACAGTCATAGCACTTTTAGTCACCTAAGTGTTATGAGCCCATATCTTTTAATAAATCTGTCATCTCTCTTTTACTCTTTCTTATCTATCATCGATTACCTTTCACCTTTTAATTTCTTCTATCTGGAGGCTCTAAACTGATATATTTCCCTTGCCTAAAAGTCCATTAATGTACTAAGATGGTATTTCTTTAATGAATTATGAATTTTAAGGTACATTGGGGACTTTTGATTTTTTTTAAATTTTTACTTTGTCTTCCAGAAATTAATTCCTTCTTATCTCTTGCCCTCATTCCCTCAAGGGTTGACACCCTTTCCAAACTTCCCTCTCTCTCAGAGTCTATGACTTCCCAACATGCCACCTCTGGTCATAGATACCCATTCAGATCTTTGTGAATAGGAGTCTGTTTTATTGGTGATCAGCACTCAGTATTACTCAATTCAAGGGAAACTCTTGTGGATGATAAAAGCTTGTTTCCTCCAAGTCAGTTCCTGCCTGACTCTCTTCCTCAACATGGGCTTTAGTAACTAGATTATGTGATCTGGGGTATTTATTCTCCATTTCCATGAGTCAGGGTTGTAGTATTCTTAGTCATGTACTAACCTGAGGAGTAAGTAAGTTAGGGTTAACTTAATTTGCCTCCTCCCTGTTATCTGTAGTTTTGTAAGGTTCTGATATTCATATCTAGAGACCTCTCATTATCTTAGGGGCACCTGGCAGTGTGAAGATAACTTTGTGTCTGAAGGCTTTTTATAAAGTATTAATGGGCAGAGAGTAATAAATACCTTTGTTTAACCCTTACTGTATCTATGGTTTAGCAGGGCATGAGAGATGGTTCAGTGATTAAGTTGCTTCGCTCTAGAGCCTAACTGCCTGGGTTTGACTCCCCAGTACCCACATAAAACCAGATGCACAAAGTGGCACATTCATCTTAAGTTCGTTTGCAGAGGCTACAGACCCAGGCATGTCCATTCTCTCTCTCTCTCTCTCTCTCTCTCTCTCTCTCTCTCTCTCTGCCTCTGCTTGAAAATAAATAAATAAAAATATTTTAAAAGGTTTAGCCACAAAAAGTTATTAAATGGCATGGCTAAGTTGAATTTAAATAAAATCAGAAATTGTAGCTACAGTGTCTTATCCTGGCTATGTGCTTTAAAGTTAAATTTTCTTCCATAAATCATTTCTATTAATACATTTATTGAGGAGATGGAAGGAATGTTTTAACATAATTTTACATATAGTAAAACTTAAATTTAGAGAGTTTATGTTACTTATTTAGGTCACATGTTTATAACAGAGCACTGTCTAGAATCCCCATGTCCTTATTCTCCAAACAAGGGCTTTCTACACACACACTCACACACACTCACACACACAGACACAGACACACACACACACACACACACACACACACACACTTAAATACAGGCTTATATGGACAGTGAGAAAGGATATATCATCATCTTAGCAACAAAATTGCTTTTCTTCAGAATTTTAGTGTGTCTACATGTCATTTTCCAAATGATCTTCCATCTTTCCTGAAAGAGACTTGAACTCTATTTGAAAATACTTTCAAAAACAAACAAATCTTGTTTTCAATTTTGAAGTTGGCAATGTCAATCTGCTATGACGTACAAGGATTAATGTCTACAGCATATGTCATGCAAAGATAGATGATGAGAGCATATCTCAACAAGCAGAGATATTGATTCATGGTGATCGATATGTCATTGAATTTGCTTCCAGTATAGTGATAACACCTTCCTAGATCACACCAGATTGTAGTTAAATAGCTGATAATAATGACAACACAGAGTAGGATATTTCCATAGTTCTGGCCCACATCTATTGTTAGTATTATGGGGTTTTAGTATATCTCCCACAATCGTTATAGTTTTGAGCGTGTCTTTGATATTCCCACAGTGCATCCTCTTGGCTACATGACTGAAGTGATCATTTCCTTCTTGCCATGCATCTCTCTCTCTCTCTCTCTGTGTGTGTGTGTGTATGTGTGAGAGAGAGAGAGAGAGAGAGATACACTCTCAAGGGCTCTGCTTCCTATTAAGACAACTCTACTCCCCAAGGGTTAGAATCTGAAGGGCAGATGACAGTGCTCAAGTTCATGGGGATGCTTATGCATGTCTGCGTTCCCATGACTGATGCTTGCTCTCCAAGGCTGCCGGGAGCTCCAAAAACCACAGAAAAGCTAAAGTGGCCCATCTCTCCCCAAACTCTGTGCTATAAGCCTCCAACTCATGCCTTCTAGATTCTCCCAAGTCTTCCAGAGATTCAAGTGAAAGATTTCTTTTTGATACTGCTCAGATGGCCTTCCTGATGGCCCAGGAATAATCCCCTGATAACTGATACAGCTATTGATCCACTGATGCTCGGATCACTTGTCGTCATTGTTGGTGAGACACTGCTCTCATCCAAGAGCTATCATTTCTTCACTAGGGAGCAGCAGCTCAGAGCCTCTTTCAGCTATTTCCTTAGGCCTGTCCCCATTACTCACTTTGTTTTCATTTGTTTATTTATGTTGGGGATATCTTTTATTTTACTTGGGAACTTCAGTCCTTTTTACTAACTTCCTATCAACTACAATAAAATTAGTAGAGTTGTTAAACATTTTTTTTCTCTTTTTGCTATTAAAACAGTGAACCTGGGGATTGGGTTAGCATGCTTGTTACACAAACCCAGCTTTCATTCCTGCAAAGAGGTGATGCACACCTTTAGTCCCAGCCCTCGGGAGGCAGAGGTAGAAGGATCTCTGTAAGTGAGGTCACCCTGAGACTACATTGTGAATTCCAGAGCAGCCTGGGCTAGAGTAAGATCCTATATATAAAAAAAGCCAGCAGCCATGGCTGTGTGCATGCCTATAACCATAGTCCTGAGGGGGTGAAGAAAGGTGAATCATTGGAGCTAGTAGATGAGTCAATCTAATTGAAAACAACTGGTTTGGTGAGAGACCCTGTCTCAAGGAAAAGAGTCAGAAGAGTGATAGAGAATACCTAATGTCCACTCTGGCCTCTGTACACATGCGAATATGGCACATGCATCTCCACACATACATGCACATACCCATCCTCACATGCACACCACATCCTACACACACACCAAAAAAGAATTTCTACTATCCCTGAAGTTTTAGCGTGGGGTGTTCAGTGGTTAGTGTATAACTGCACTAGGGGAACAAAAGGCACCTTTTCAATTAAAGCCAATAGTGGAATAACTTCAGACGCACAAAGGGAGAAAAGGCACTTATGAGTCGTGGGGAGTTCAAAAGGAAAGTGTTGAGGTGGAATCACAAAGCATCATGGGAAATGCTATTCAAGCTACCATGTCAAAAAGGCTGATTAACAGCAGTTCCCAGTCAGCCTCATCACCAGGGAGTCTTACTGAAAAAATTATTTCCTCTCCAGAGAAAAATCTCCCTGAACTGAATAAATGCTTTACTTCTGAATAGATTTCATGAAAAGCAAGGTGATAGCAGTAGCAAGAATAAAAAGTCATACTCATTGATCTGAAATGTGTGACCTGATATTATTTATCAGTCTTTACACCTTAAATGAATTAAAATTTATACTTGTTTTATATGATTGCCCAAATTTCAAGTGGCTCTTTATGAATATATAATTAATAATTTTTCCTATAATAAAGAATAGCTATAGACTATTTTGGATATTATTTCATTGTTTCTCTTTTAAAGTTATTTTAGCATTGTGTTCAGGAAGCTTTGAACACTTCAATTTTTGTTGAAATTAAACACCACTTTCAATTTCTTATCAAAAATAATTTTTCTTAAGTCTACTTTTAAAATGTTTTTAGGTTGCCTTATTGGTTTTAAACAAGCTTCCTTTATTCCATATGAAATTAAAAATATGGTGTGCAGTACTTATAAGAAATGATGCAAATCCTACGGAAACCTGTAGAGTGAGGAAAAAGGATATTTGTGTGGGACAGAGAAGCCCTTTATTCACAAGAGCAATATGCTGTTTCTAAACACCATAAATATGTCATCACTGTAATGAAACCATGAAGCAGTTGTTAGTGCATACACGTTTCCATGGTAACGAACCATTGCATCACATGCCCAGGTGACTGACATAATTATAGGCAGCACACACACACACACACACACACACACACACACACACACACACACTTCTGATTTCAACAGCTGAAATAACATTCATGAAATTAAGAGCAATAAAAGGATTTAGGGGAAAATATAATTACACTGAATAGTTGCACATAATATAACTTTTCAAGCCTTTACCAAATATGAAATTACTCTGTGAAAGAAGTATAAGCTTACATACAAAAATATTTTGCCACAAAATTCAAGTCAAAAGTTGGAAAAGGTTTAGTCAGAAACCCGCATTTAGGGGCTATCTAGAGAAAGACATGAAAAATTGGCCAGGTGAGGGAGAACAGACTACCTGTTTTCAGTTAGAAGAGAGAGGTACAGGAGTCAGGAGCCTCCAGGGTAGCTGGGTCCTGTTAAAGGCACTTGGTCATAGAAACATTGTGTAATCTGGCTGAAAGGAGATTTAATGGGTTGCTGAATAGGAAGAAACTGAGTTACAGAACAGAGGAAGAGACATGCATACAGAGACACACAGAGACACATGCATACAGGGAGGGAACAGAGGAAGTAGACATACATACATACATATATGCATGCATACATACGTACATACATACATACATACAGGGAGGGAACAGAAGAAAGAGACATACAGATAAACTGGTCCTCATCTTCTGGGAGGTGTCTGAGAGCTCATTTTGAACACTGGTATTTGAAATTTCTAAATGGTTTGCTCCTCATCCCACACTATTTCCTCTCATTTTAGTGTGACTGTTATATTACTCAATGATACAGTTGATGATTTACCCTCTGCCAGATGCATTCAAATGAATGTGATATTTGGAATATTCTATCTTATCCTCAAGTACTTTCTAGACTGTTTTTTTTAAACCTGTAACTCATTCTGTTGACCCTGGCTGGCTACAGACTCATGGAGATTCTCCTATATCAGCCACCTAGTTCTGGGATTAAATGCATGTTTTGCCATATCCAAAACTGAGCTTGTTTTTATGTTGATCTTGTAGAGTGGCTTACATTCAGATTGCTTTGAGAATTATCTCTTAAGAAAATTTATTACATTCATATACCATATGTTTGGTGTCTAAAAACCTCTGAAGTCCTTCTTAGTTCTCCAGAATAAGTATTAGATTGAGTCTATTTCATTGTTTTAACTAGTTCTCTCTTGGGTTTACTTATCAGAATAACAACCATTGCAAACAAAATGATTAAGTGCTTACATAGGGTTTTCACATTCATTGGGTAGACTAAACACTTGGGTAGGACACATGTACATGGAAAAAGAAAACTAATTGACTTGATACATTTTTAACATGGATCGATATAATGTGATTATCCCTTAAAGGCCCATATGTTAAGGCTTTTCACCCAGAGTGGTGTCATTGAGCTGTGTTGTCGACCTTTAAGAGGTGAGGCCTTCTAAGAGGTCCTGAAGGTCATTAAGAGATTGTGGGAAAGAAGTATCTCTCTCTCTCTCTCTCTCTCTCTCTCTGCCTTCTTTCTCCTTTCTTCCTCACTTTGCATTGAGATGTAATCAAATGTTCCCTTCACAAAGTTTTGCCACTATTATCTGCCACGTGTCAAATATTGCAGTTCAGGGTAAGACATTTCTAAAGTGCATTCTAAATACCATTTGAACTTTAAATGTTGGATAGTGAACTAATTAAAACTTTTCTCTTTGTAAAATCATCTCAAGTGTTTTTGTTGTAGTAATGAGAAGCTGACTAATGTGACTGATTATCATAATGATTCTATTGTAGCAGTTTACAACTTACTTTGATTGATTAAGGCCTTTAGTGACTATGAATAATGAAAAATATGGATAAATTTTCAAGAGTTAATTTAAATTTCAAACACCTAAGAATACATTCCATGAGAGCAACAAATGAATACAGAATTGAGAAGGAATCAACCATATACAATGTAGCAAATCAGAAAACTCAACACTACCAGAAGAGAAAGAAAAAAAAAAAGACCCATACTCCAACTTCTGCTGTCTCCAAGAAACTCACACGGATAGGAAAAAAATCCAAAAAACTGAGTATCAAAGGGTGGAAATCAAATTACCCAACAAAAAATTCTTCATATAAGCTGGAATAGAAATTATCATGTCTGACTACAGAGGACTTCAAAGGAAAGCTAGTCTGAAGAGATAGAAGGCCACTGCTATGGACAAAGGAAACAAGAACATCAAGAGGACATAACCAATAAAAATGTTTATTTACTAAATCTTGTGGGGGGAGGCACAATTTTACATAATAAACACTACAAGGTAGAAAAGAACATACAGGACTGAACACAACAATACTAGGAGACTGTAATACCACCCTCTCCCATATAGATAGGTCTTCCAAATAAAAAATCAGCAAAGAAAATTCACAGCTAGGTATACCATAGATCAACTGAACAGTCCATCTGAGAGAATATTCATTCTTCTCTGTAGCACATGGAACCTTCTCAAAAACTGACCACATAGGCCACAAGGCAAGTCTTAACAAATATTAAAAATTAACATAATTTGTTGCATCTTATCACACCGCAGATGAGTAAAACTAGAAATCAATATTAAAACAAACCTAAGAATATGTATAAATACTTGGAGATGGAACACTATATATTTAAACAAATGAAATTTAAAAATTCCTAGAATCAAGTGAAAATGAGGGCAAATCCTACCCAGAACCTCTGGGACACAGCCAATTCAGCCCAAGAGGAAAGGTTATGGTTGTAAGTGACCATGCTAAACCATCAGAGAGATCTCAAATAAATAACATATGATATACTGCAAGATCTAGAAAAACAAAGAAACCCAAACCTTAATGCAGCAGCAGATAAGAACAAATGATTACCAGGGAAGAAATTAAATAGAGACCAAAAAAAAAAAAAACAATTGACAGAATTAATCTTTTGATTAATTTTTGCCAGTACTTTGAAAGAATTAACAAAATTGAGTAACCTCTAGGAAAACGAACCAAAAGAAGAAGACCTAAATTAATTAAACTAAAACTGAAAAGGAGGTGGTTACCACAGATTTCAGTGAAATCCACAAGATCATTTAGGGATACTTTGAAAAGCTATATTCCAACAACTTGGAAAATCCAGAGGCAATCGAAAAATTTAATACCTATGCTCTCCTGAAATTAAATCCAAAAGATATATATATAACCCAGATTCATAATAAGCAGTGAGGCTAAAGCACTGATTAAATTAGAACTCTGTTGTCTGAATAAAATGCCGTTGCCATCATGAACTCACAGGCACTATGGTTAATTGCAGTTGGCCTGCACATGTTGGAACCAGTCAACACTCTGTTACTGATACAGGAGGGGCTTATGGGGCTAGTGATTGCCAGGGGTTGATGGAATCATTCTCTTTCATGGCACAGAAACTGGTAAGTTGTGGTAAGATGTGTGCAGTGGGAGTGGGGGGAGATAAGGGAGAATAATGTGGGGTATTCATGATTAAAATATAATATATAAATATGAAAATGTCAAGAAGCAAATAATTTAAAATGCATAATAAAAATTATCTCTTCACAAAGAAGAGTTCAGGGATAGATGTATTTGTATTGAATTCTATCAAACTTTCAACAAAGATCTAATACCAATACATCTCAAATCATTCCACAAAATAAAAAGGGAATTCATTCCATCAATCCAGTACAACCCTGATAAAAACAAAAAACAAGAAAACTATAGGCCAACTTAATGATGATTATAAATGCAACACTTCTTAACAACATGCTCTCATATCAAATTCATTAAGGTCATACATTATGACCTAGTAGGTTTCATCTCAAGGATGAAAGATTGAATTGATATACACAAATGATTACATAAAATGCATTATATTAATAGACTTAAATACATAAATTGATAGACGCAGAAAAGTCATTTGATGTAGAAAACCCCAACTAGTAGTGACCATTGACATGGGCACAGACAGCCATGTCTACCTCTAGATGAACCAGCTAAGACTAGAGTGGGACACAGCCCCTCCTCAAGTCCTCTTGGACTGTTTGTATAGGCCTGACCTTGTGCAGAACACAGTGCCTGCAGAAAAAGTCTTCAGCTGCCTCATTCCTACATTGTCTGATCTTGTCCCCTGTTCCCATATTTTCTATATTTGATAAAAGATAACTGTTGTTCAGGCTTTTCTGTGAGTGTAAAATTAAACCAATACTGGTTAGGCAATGCTGCAGTGTCTCCATGAGAGCCTGCAGACCAGCCAATCCCAGCCTTCACTCTATTATTTGTGTCTTTCTGTCTCCTTTCTAACCCTTGAGTAGCCCCAACAGATCAAAGCAGTCTTAGTCATGACACTTTGTCAAAGTTTAACACTACTCATGATAAAAGCTCTGAAGAAACTAGGGATATATGGAACGTGCCTCAACATAAGAAAGGCTATATATGACAAATAAAGCCAACAACATATGAAGTGGAAAAACCAAGACTATTTTTTTTTCTAAATCTGAAATGAGACCTTTGTGCCTGCTCTCTCTAATTCATTATAGTGCTCAAAATATTAGCTGGAGCAACAAGATAGAAGCAAGATACAAGAGGAATTAAAAAAAATCCAACTAAGCCTGTTTGTAGAAGACATAATTCTATACTTAAAAGACTTCATGAACCCCATAAGAAAAAAAATTGGATCAGTAAAGTTGCAGGATACAAAATAGCATACAAACCTCAGTAGATTTTATGTAATGAACTTGCTGAGAAGGAAATCAGGAACAATATCCCATTCACAATAACATGAAAAAAAATTAAAAAGGGGCCAGGGAGATGGCTCAGTGGTTAAAGCCTTTCCACACAAACATGAGGACCAGAGTTCGGATTCCTAGGACCTGTCTAACTTTTGGGTGGGTGTGGGGCCTACCTGTAACCCCAGTGCTCAGGAGATGGAGACAAGTGGTTGTCAGGCAAGTACTCTAGCTTAGTCAATGAGCTATGTGCCCAAGTGAGAGACTTTGCCTCAGTAAAATGAAGAATGACCAAGGAAGAAACCTGATATGAGCCTCTGGACACACACACACACACACACACACACACACACACACACACACACACACCAATAGAGACATTTTCACTGATCGAACATAGTAGAAGATCCAGAAATAAACCCACACAACTATGGACACCTAGTGTATTTTTTTAAATTGACTTTAATTCATTATATCATGAGTTTTTATCTTATTCTCACAATTATTCTCTTATTCTAATCCCCTTCCCATTGAAACTCTTTTTTTACAATAAATTCACATCTTACTTTAATTCCTTGTTTTTTTTTTGATTTTGTGACTCACTGAGTTAAATAAACTACTATTACAGGCATAAACATGGTGAGAGATTATTTCCTAGAATATGTGTAAATTATTCATGACTATACCACTGAAGAACATAATTTCCCTCCCCTAGCAACTATGAGCTCCCATTTGCTATTTTGGGAGGTAAGGTGTATTATTAGCCCTTCCCCCATCTATGCTGAAATTTTAACAGGAGGACAACTAATTTTTGACATGTGATAGAAAACAGATAGTCTTCTCAATAAGTGGTGCTGGCAAAACTGGATATCCACATATAGAAAAATGAAACTAGGTCCATATCCCTACCCTACTCTAATATCAATTCAAACTAAATCAAAGACCTTAATTAATGTTTAAAATATTTATTTATTCACTTATATATTTGTTTGAGAGAGGATATATATATATATATATATATATATATATATATATATATATATATAATATGAATAGGCATACCAGGACTTCTTGCCATAGCAAATGAACTCCAGACACATGTGTCACTTTGTGCATCTGACTTTACATAGGTATTGGGGAATTAAACCCTGGTTGGCAGGCTTTGAAAGCAAGCAGATTCAACAGCTGAGCCATATCCTAATCCCAAAATGTTGAAACTGATAAAGGAAAACATTTTAGTATACAGGTACAGATAAGGAATTTCTCAGCAGGACTCCAATAGCACAGAAAGTAGCCCCCAAAATTGGCAAAGAAGACTCCATGAAATTAAAAGGGTTCTGAACAACAGAACTATCAACAGTGGGAGAAAAATCTTTGCTGACTATACTTTGGACAGGGTATTAATCTCTAGAATACACAGGGAGGAGGGAAATGGGGGTACCATCACAAGACTTGTCCATACAATGTATCCAATTATTGACAATAAATATGCTTAAAAAAAGAAATGTAAGAATGGACAGAGGAAGTGGCAGTTTAAACACGAGTGCTGTTCTCATTTCTAGCCTGAGAACCTCCACCAGGAAGATGGTGGCAGATATTGAGGGGGCTCAAAACTCACCAAAGCAGAATATCAGAGGCTACAGAGACTGACTGGCACATTGGTGACCAGTAGTGAATACCAATAACCCTCCTGAGGAGGGCCCTCCCTGGAATGGGGGTCGGGGAGAGAGAACATAAGAGAATGACCAGATGGGAAAATGACCAATATGCAATGTGTTCATGAAATAAAAAGTTCTCAATTTGAAAAGAAAAAAAACTGCAAAAATTAGATACTAAACCCTAAAAATCAATAATGGAACCATAAACTGAGCAGGTGGCTTTCAAAAGAGCTACAAATTTGTAAAAGTGTTCCAAAGCCAGTGTTGTGGTCAGCTTTCTAGTTGCTGCAAGGAAAGAACCCAAGCAAAAGCTGCTTGTGGAGGAATGGGTTTATTTGGCTTATGATCTCGAGGGGAGACTCCATCCTGGCAGGGAAAATGATGGCATGAGCAGAGGGCTGGACATCACCTCTGCCACAGCACTGCAAACAGCGGCAGGAAGGTGTGCCAAATACTGGCAAGGGGAAGCTGGCTTATAACCCCATAAGCCCACCCCCAACAACACAGCTCTAGCAAGGTTCTAATTCCTGAACTGCCATCAGCTGAGGCTCGATCATTGAGAACACATTCATTTGTTTGTGGGGGACACCTGGATCAAACCATGACAGCCAGAGAAATGCAAATCAAAACTACTTTGAAATTCCCTGTCTCTCTTCTCAGTATGGAAACTTCCAAGCAAGCAAATGACAACAAAATACTAAAAAGAATTTTTTATTCAATTTTGGAGGAAGTAGAAACTAGTGTAGTCATGAAAATCATGAACTACCATATATGCTAGCCATATACTGAAAGGGCTCCACATCCCACTACAGAGATTCTTGCACATCCGTGATAACCACTTTTATTTTCACAACAGCATGGGAATGGAATCTGCCTTGATGTCCATCAACAGATGAATGGATCATGAACATTTTGTACACATAGGGAGCATGTTACTCAGTAGACTAATTTAAAAAATAAAAATAATAATAAAAGACTAAACGGGAGCTGGGATCCAGGAGCATTTTCATGTACCAATAACTCTAGGTAAAGCTTTCAGCTCAGTGCAAATGTTAGAGAAAAATGTTAGAGCACCCGTGGGATTACAATTTATGAATTTACTAGTTTTTCTTGCTTGCTATAATGCTTGGGTATCTCTCTTTCCAATTGGGTCTTGGAGCCAGCTAGTCTTATTACAGACACCAATGAACATTTGTGCCCAATGAAGTCAATTCCCACATGGATATGGTCTTGCACTATGAGACCCACTGGATTCAGTCTGTGAATTCTGATCCAAGCAGTAAAGTATACTCACTGAAGTGATGAAAGTGACATGCAACTGGACAGTTTTCCTTTCTCATTCATTTCTGGGAAGAAAGCCTACAAGTTTCTTAACTGTGCATATCCCAGATAGTATTTAAAAATCAAAAATTTATTCACCCTAAGTAGTGATCGTTATGAACTAGTTTGAGGATGACTTCAAATCTTATTCAGATTTGAATAGGCCTCTCTCCCTCTCTCTTTAACACCTTACAAGGACAGTTTTGGATTGGGTAGATGGCTCAGTTGGTAAATTACTTGCCTCACAAGACCTGAGTTTGAGTTCTCAGCATCCACATAAATGATGGATGCAGTGGCACATTACTGTAGACCCAGTCCTGGGGAGGTGGATGCAGGCAGATTCTTGGGGCTTGCTGGCTAGCTAGCTAGCCTAGCCAAATTAGTGATCTCCTGGTCCAGTGAGAGACTATCACAGAAAAATAAGGTGTAGAACAATTAAGGACAATACCTCATATTGACTTCTGGTCTCCACATCCATGTGCACACAAGTGCATGGACACCCACACACATACAAACATCGTGCACAAATGCTTCCACACAGCACACACAAATAATATACTAAAGCCAGATTTTTAAAGCCCCCCCCCTTTTACCCATCTTTCCATTAAGGCCCAACTTCAGGCTGTTTTCTTGCCAAGCCTTTGGAGCAAAACTTTTAGGAGTTTCTTACTATTTTTTCTGGCTCCCTGTGGCTGATAGACCAGATTTTATGGAATTATAGCATGTCAGGTAGATTCATACAGTAATGTTGTTCAACCCTCATTTGACAGCTGAGAAAATAGAGGTTCGCTGGAGTTAATGACTTTTATAAACTTATACAGCTTACTGGTGTCCAAGTCCAGAGTCAAATGCATGTTCCTTATGATTTATTCTTTTGTTCTCACTGCTCAGCTTCTATGTTCTACTTCCTTCCTCTGATGGTACCCACCAATGCCCTTCTTTCACACAAGCATCAAAATCAATAAAAAAATCAAAATCAACAAAAATTTTGCAGATATGCTGCTAATGCTGAATGACCCCAGTATGATGGGGGGTTTGAAGAACCAGTGCCCAGTTCTGGTCTGGGTTCTTTGAAACACCACCCATGACAACCCTCTTGGGGTCACAAGGAAAGAACACTACCACATGGATTGGATACAGGTCTTGATGCCCTGCCCAGACAATGCCAACATATCTGTCTAAGGGGAGAGAGTACCAATGTTTGCTTCAGGAGAAGTTATGGGTTTATAACTCACCCTGGGCTCCACCCCCAAAGATGACTCAGCATCAATACTCCACAGGTGTAGCTCTAAAAAGAGAATATAGACCAGGGCAGAGATACTTATCTCCCTCCTACCTATCTTCCTTTCTTCCATCTCTTCTTTCTTTCTTTCTTTCTTTCTTTCTTTCTTTCTTTCTTTCTTTCTTTCTTTCTTTCTTTTCTTTCTTCCATCTCTTCTTTCTTTCTTTTCTTTCTTTCTTCCTTTCTTCCTTTCTTCCTTCCTTCCTTTCTTTCTTTTCTTCTTTCTCTCTCTCTCTTTCCTTCCTTTCAACTGAATATTGGTGTCCATGTTTTCACTATATTTTTTGATGGTTTCTTATGTTTGGTAACATCTGTTTATTGCATTCTTTCTCTTTTTTTATAGCATTTTGGTAGTTTAGTTTTTCTTCCTAGTTGTTTATGTTTTACAATGACTTGCAACTGTGTACATTGTTAATCCCCTGAGATTTAAACTTCACCTCATTAATTTATACCTTCACCTCTGTCCCTCCCTTTTCTAAGCCTACATAGATCATCTCTACATTCCTTCTGAAACAGTCTCAGCTCTACCACTCATATCCAAGCATCTCCCATAATATAGTGTATCCCCTCTTTTCTTCTTTTTTTATTCCTTTTCTTTTCACTACTTAAAAATGTCTACTCTTGCTCTAACAATTCTGAACCCCTCCTCTTACCAGTAATCCAAAACTACTGTCTCTGAATGGAGTCACAGCTTACAACAGAAGGGTCTTTGGCAGCTAGTAAAAACCAGGAGTGCTGATATATAAATAAATGGTGACACCACTGAGACTCAACTTAGATACCTGCAAGTTTTGAAACTACTAGTGAAGAGGCCTTTAGAAGATGCTCAAAAGACAAGACAATAACCAACTAGAGGTGAAAATAAGACAAGTCAGTTCAGCAAGACACACCCATCCCAACATGTGAGAAAAACACAGCAGAGGAACATGTATGATTTGAGACAACACTCCACCATGTCTGATTTCATCCTACAAACATCCCTATATGGAAACCAAAACCCACATTTAGGGAAAATGTCAGGAAAGGAATTCAGAATACTACTTAAAAGGATCATTGATCATATAGTGACTCAAATAATTAGGAAACTGAGCAATGGGGAACTATTCAAGACCTTGACAAGAAAGTCTTTAAGGGGAATGAAACTGTTAGCAAATTAGAGATAAACATGGAAGATTTATTCATCAAGGTGATGGAAACACTGAAAAGGGATTGAACAAGAATTCTGGAAATGAAAGAAATATCAATCAAATAAACATCACAACAAATAAAATCACCAATGGATAAGGCAATGTAGAACAAGTTTCAAATATGAAGGATAAAGTTTAGAGAATAATTTATATAAACATATATAAAATAAAAAAATCAAAGAAAAATACTTCCAAAAAGTTTTTGATACATTCAAAAGGCTATACCTGAGAATTCATAAAGTAGGTGAAGGAGCTGAGATTTCATCAAAAGGCATACACAAATTATTTAATAAAATAATAACAAAATTTCTCAAACCTACAGCAGTTAATAACCAAACACAAGAGACCTATAGAACCCCAATGCACATTTCCACAGAAGAATATCTCCATGATACTATAGAGTCATAGTGACACATTATGGCGCTTTTTACACAAAACGGACACGTAAACCAATGAAACAGAACAGAGGAACCAGAAACTAACCCACACAGCTAAGGTCACATAATTTTAGACAAAGGCTTCAAAAAGTATACACTAGAGAAAAGACAGCTTATTTAGCAATGATTCTGGGAAAACTGTATATTTTCCTGCAGAAGAATGCATTTAGAGCTACATCTGTCAACCTTTGCAAAGATCAATTCAAAGTAAATCAAAGACCTTAATTTAAAGCCTGAGACACTGAAAATACTGGAGGAAAACATCAGTAATGAAGTGAATATACAGCTCTCAAGAGAAGAAACACAAATGGACAAGAACAGATATTTAAAAGAATGTTCAACATCCTTAGGTATCAGGGAAATGTAAATTAAAACTACATTGAGATTCCATCTTACCACAGTTTAAATGGGTTTTATCAAGAAAACAAATGCTGACAAGAATGTTGGGGAAAAAGGAAGCCTTATTTACTGATGGTAGGAATGTTAAGTGGGTACAGGCACTATGGAAATCAGTACGGAGAGTTTTCAAAAAGCTAAAAAATGAACTACCTTATTACCTAGCTATTCCGCTCCTAGGCATGTATTTATTCCAAGAAGTCTATTACCTACTACAGGGACACTTTCAAATCTATGTTCATTATGGCTCTATTAACCATACCTAGGAAAGGAAACCAGTCACCACCAACTGGTTTTTAGACGATGAAAATATGGTGTATATATACACAATGGAATTTTAGTTAGCTATTAAAAAGTGAAATTAGTAGGGAAATGGATAGAGCTGGGAAAGATCATACTAAGTAAGATCACCCAGGCCCAGAAAGTCAAAAATCACATGTTCTTTCTCATATGCAGATCCTGACTTTGAATATTTGTGTGCATTTAAACAAGGGGATGTGAGAAAGAGAATAGACTATGAAGCTTCATAGGAGACCATGAAAAGGGAAAAGGTATAGAGAAAGGGGAAAGGATAAAGTTCACACATGAATTGAAGGTGGAAGAGAGACTGGGTGTTAGAAGGAGAGGAGGCAGAGAAGAGGTGAGAAAGGGAAAAATGTATTAAAAATGTCATAATAACTATAAACCCCATGCAAGCCAGTTGGGAGAAGTGAGTTTGTGAAAGAGGGGTAAGGAATGGGGTGGGGAGGGGATGACTTAAACATGAAGCTAAACCAAAAATGATTCGAAATCATAAAATCCTCATTTGCATACTGTAATCCATTGGACAAGTAGTGGACATTGTTTGGCAAGAGGGGCTGTGAATAGAAGAGGAGGGAGTCTAAGCCCGAGAAAAATTGATCAGTCTCCTGGTTCCAGTCACCGGCTCCTTCCCTCACTGAGCTGTTGACCAAAGTGACCCATAAGGTCCCCAAAATAAGACAGGATTCTGTCAAAGCTCTTGAATACCCACCCCAGGCCTGAGGCAAGATCCTGTTGCTGAAGAAACCACAGAAAGCCATCTACCAGCATTGAGAGACCCTGTGAGGTCCAGAATAGTAACCAGCTCCCCAGTGGTAGCATGTGTAGTGCTGGTAGACACAGAATGAGCTGTCAGGGGAAAATGGTCAATTATATTTGGAGAAAGCAGAGAGAACTGATATAAAAATCAGAATGATGTCATGAGAATGCTGAACACAGGAGAGAAATTTGAGTCAAGAAGTGATCAATTGTGAAATAGTGGCACCAAAACCTGGGGGGGGGGGATGTATTCAACGGTTTTCAAATTGGCCATGAAATCCACTCAGTGACAATGAACCCTTAACTGGACCTGGGATTCAGGACAAAACCCTATGGAGACCAAAAACTTGGGCTCCAAGGGGAACTTCCCACTACCAGAGAACTACAGAGAGTCTGCACTTGTCAAATTAGCAATAAGTGTCTCATTTAACCTATACTGATCTCACCCCCCAATGCAGATTCTGTTTGTATTTTTCAGAAGGCAGTGAGAGAGCTGTGGTCAGTACATCTCCACCAACAAATCACAGGAAGATGGCTGACACCCCGGCAAGAGATGAACCACCCCAGGGCTATCACCACAGCAAGTCAGATAACCCAGGATAAGTCAAAGAGACAGACAACAATGGATTTCCAACACAACCCAAAGCAGAAATCCAGAGACACTTAAAACCTAAACAATAAAGCAGCCTTAATACTCACCCACCATGACTCAGGGAACTGAGCAGAAGTGAGGGCGGAAAGATTGTAAGAGCCATGGTGGGGGAGAATATCAAGAGACATCACACCCCTCAGTAACAACATACAAAGGGGGGGGGTGGAACCTGGTTGATTCCTAGGCTATCCATAACCTGATACCCCATGGACTGATCCAGTTTGCCCACAGAGAAGGATCCCCAGCTGATTGGGGACAGGGAAGTGGGAAATCGGGGAATTGGGGACACCAACACATTATTTTCTCATTCAGTGTATCTAAATATGGATAAAAAGATATAATTTATAAAATAAAAAACTAAATAAATAAATTTAAAATGTCATAATAAAGTCTATCTGTTAATTTTTAAAATCTAGTTTTCCTTTAATGTATTTTTTTCCTAACAAGACTGAGTAGTCATAAAAGAAAAATTCATCCCATATTTTCACCAAAGATATTTCAAATACTTTAAAACTGTATTTTATTTTTGGATTTAGATTTTTCAAGGTAGGCTCCCGCTCTAGTCCAGGCTGACCTGACCTGAAATTCACTATGTAGTCTCAGGGTGGCCTTGAACTCAAGGTAATCCTCCTCTCTCTGCCTCCAAAATGCTGGGATTAAAGGTGTGCACCATGGTGCCTGGCCCTAGATTTTTTTTTCTACTTTTTCAAGTATAGAAACAAGCAGAATGGAAACTTTCAGAAGGTAAATTAAGAGTCCCTCAATAGCAATCAAATAAACAATAGATCCCCTATAATTTTAAGATTTTCATGATTAGTTTTTAAAATATATATGCAATATCCTGTAAATAATTATGTCATTTGTGGTGTGTGAGGTTAACTAAGTGTCAGATGTTCAAAGTCACACACCAAAAACAAAACACCCAAGGCTCCACAGGCATTCTGCCAAAGCCAGCAAGCTCTAATGGGCATATGTGTCTCTCTCCTTTGGAAAATATGTTTCAGCCAGCAGCAAAAATGTAAACCCCAGAAACCACTTGGTTTCTAAGAGATCAAGTTTTGAGAAACCATGTTTTAGAACAAAGTCTCAATTTTCCATTTCACAGTAAAACTCGCCAAAGAAATAATGTTTTAATTGTAAGGGATATTTTCTTTGCATTAATAAGGAAAGTGTAAAACAAATGGCAATTGAAAAACCTCATTGAATCATGAAAGACTTGCAGAACTTGTGTGTAAAGCGGTCACCTTCTTTATTTTCCACCTCACAATTTCTTTCCACAAAACCCAGCACTCAACCTAATCCTTCCAACCCAAAGCTCCCCAGAAGTTTCTTCCTGCAACAGAAGATTCAGAATTCCACCAAAAGTCAAATTACTACAGGATGCACTATACTACAATCTAAAGTCAACTGAGCTTAAAACCCCCTTTAACATAGTATTTTTGCTGAGAAATTAGCATGGGAGTGAGCAAACGGAAACAACTTGGAGAAATTACCAGAGAAATTTACCTCATAGAGAGCTTGGAGACATGGGTCCATCTTGCTCATCTCACTGGGTTCACTCGGGCTGCTGTAGAACTCTCCAAGCTTATGTGGAATAGACCCAAGCAAATGCCTGAGCTTGTTTTGAGCAGTTTTCCTCCTAAGAGTGTTATCAGCAATTATTAAGATAACAACTAGAAGCATCTTGAGGGAATTTTCAAGTGCTATTTATTCATAAGGATAAGCTTAAATACAAATTTGTTATTTTCAGTTTGCAACTAAAACATTACTTTGAAAGTTTTAAGCTGCATAGAATCAATTATAAGTGGTTTGGCTGGGTTCTAACCCAATAAACGATTATGAATGATTTTATTTTATTATCTCATGTGTATAAAAAGACAACTTAAAAGCATTAAAAATTCTACTCTGGTGTTTTGAATGCAAACTACTACTCCCCTCCCTCCTCCATAAATTTCTGTATTTGAGCACTTAACCTGCAGCTGGAGGCACTGTTCTGGGAGGTGGTAGAACCTTTAGGTAGAGGGGGTCTTGATGGAGGAAATGTGTCACTGGGTCAGGCCTTTGGGTGGCATAGAGCAGCCCTGTGTTCTATTCTTTCTCTACTTTCTGAGGCAATGTGACATAGATTCTTTTCTATTCCAGTTTGCCATACCTTCCCTGCCATGATGGACTCTCCCTTAGAAACTATAAGCCAAAATAAACTCTTTTTCTTCTGGAAGTTGCTTATGTTTGGTATTTTGTCTCAGCAACATGAAAGTAATGGATACAATGACATGGATAAAAAACCCAAAGACTCCTACAGAAACAAGAAAATGTACTTCAGTGACAAAGTTGTACTTCAAAATTAGTAAACTAAATATAATTTCAAGTGTGTGTTGTTCACATTGACTTGATTCATAACATTTTAAACAAACCACACAGACATCTAACATATCAACTTCATAATACTTGTTCAATATTGAGTTGAAATTTTCTATGAGGGTGAAAACCACAGAGGACAAACAAAATCCTATATGCAGAGCATCTACTGAATTTGTTCAAGGGCAAATGCTAAGCTTTCACCTGAACAAACTGAGACCTGACGCATGTTCTACAAATCAGCTAGATGTGATTGGTAGGGTCAAGGGCGGTAGTGCTGTGTTCTGTGTCTGGGTGAGTAATAAGGAGAGACATTACAGATGTGAGTAAATTAAGAAAACTATCCAGAGTAATCTAAGTGTGTTCCATCTTATAACACAGCTCTTGGAAAGTTAAGAACCCTTTTCAGCTCTGTTTAGAGAGATGTGAAAACAGCAGAAGGCCCAGAAAGATGCAAAGTTGTTGACCTTGAAGATGCACTGCAAGGGTCACGAGGCAAGGTATGCAGGAGGACTCTGGAATTTGGAAAACACGTGTAATGACAGTGTCATTTTAGCTCCTTGAGGTATGTGATGGGCTTCTGATCTATAGAGCTATAAAAAAATACATGTGTAGTGATTTGACTGTGCTTTAAAGCTTAGGTGTTAAAACTCAATCATCCATGTGATAATATTAAGAGGAGAGGCTTTCAGGAGGTGACGAAGTCATGAGTGTATAACTCTCTCATAAGAAGGTTGGAGGGAACTATATAGGAAGCCTTTCTGCCCCCCCTTTCTATATGCTATGTGGAGTTGTGCCACTGGTTCCCTCTGGAGGATATAGCACTGTTGGAAAAAAAGTCAGACCCTGATTAGACATCTAACCCTGCTGCAATGATCTGAATGACCCTTCCGCCATCACCTTGTCTGATTTGAATGCTTGGCTCCAAGCTGGTGGTAATCTGGGAGACAGAGCCTTTCTGGAGGAAGTGTGTTACTGAGGGCAGACCTTCAGATTATTAGTCCAGCCTGCCAGTGGTAGATAGCTCACTGTCTTGCTGCTTTCTGCCAGATGCTATGGCAAAAGTGATGCCAAGTCTCTGCTCTGCCATGCTTTCCAGCAGTGATGAAACTTTCCCTTTGAGATCAAACCAAAATAAAACCTTGTCTCCCATCAGTTGATTCTGGTTGCATATTTTGTCTCAGCAAGAAGAAGGTAACCCCAACACCTGCTGATACTTTCATTTTGGATTTCCAGCATTCAGAATTATGAGAAATAAATTGATACCCTTGAAAAATTACTCAGCTTTAGGTATTATCCCAACATAAATGAACTAAAATAAAAATTCTGCATTGTTTTGAGTCATAATGTACACTAATGTGATCATTTCTTAAGGCAGCAGTACAATGGTGATTCCCTCCTCTACTGTGCGAGGCTTTTACATTGAGATGTCAAAAATCTCAAAGAGTGTTTACTGAATAGTTTTTTTATGGCTTTTCTGTGCATCCTATTTTTTTGGGAGGGAAGTTTCGAGGTAGGGTCTCACTCTAGCCCAGGCTGACCTGGAATTTACTATGTAGTCTCAGGGTGGCCTCAAACTCACAGCAATCCTCCTACCTCTGCTTCCTGAGTGCCGGGACCACCATACTGGGTGCATCCTAAGTTTTGGTTACCTCTCTCCCACCCCCTCTTGTTGCCCATCTCCCCACCCTCATCTCTGCTTAACCCTTTCCAACCCCAGGATTCTTCCAACTGTTTTCACATCACTTTGTGTTCCACTGTCTTCTCCCCTTAAGACCTTAACCCTCTTCTAACGTCCTGGCTCCTGGAGACACTACAAGACATACACGTCTAGGGATTCACAACTAGGATCTACATGAGGGAGAACATCTAGCATTTGTCTTTTTGATTCTATTGTCTCAGTATATTTTTTCAAGTTTTATTTTCCTGTAAATTTCATATGTTTTCTTTCAGCTGGATAAAATTTCATTCTGCATATGTACTGTATTTTTCTTATTCATTCATCATTCATCAGTTGATGGACATCTAGACTTCTTCCATTTCCTATTTATTATTAATAAAGAATCAGTGAACAGGGATGTACAGGTTATTTCTATAGTAATCTATAGAGCTCTTTGGATAAAAAATAATAGACTGAATGGAGGTATCCTATCCAGATGGATAATGCTGCTTCTAGTAGTCATGGGGTATCAAACCATAATATCAATGACAGCCATGGGATATCTTCCAGTGAGTTGTTAGTTAAGGAAGCCTCTGACCCTATTACTATGGCTTTTGGCTGCCAACTAGGACTGAAAGGTGAGAGCCTATTACTGAGTACCCCACACTGGATGGGTTTAAGACATAGAAATTAATCCAGAACTTACTTGGGAGCTTCCTTCCTGCTGCCTAGTTTTCACAGGTCTGGAAGGTGCTATGTAGACTCCTGGTGGAAAAAAAACCATAAAGGATATCACCAGGTGGTGAATCCTATATTCTATAATACTGACTCTCTCCAGGCAAGATATGCCTGCTGGTGCAATAGTAGCATGAAGGTTCCAGGGGTAAACAACAGCCCTATGATTAAATTTGAGGCCCATTCCACAAGAGAGAATGTAAGCCTGATACTGAAAAACTGGTCAAAAGCTCAAGACTTTGGATAATATAGATCATAGGGAAGAATTCCTCAATAGATAGATCATAAGAAAAACTCTATTATTGTTGTATTGTTGTATCTGTTTTCAACAGATATGCTATGCTATCAGATTAAGTACTTATTCTGATATTCACAGATTGGTTCTGCTCCCAGCTTTGATCAGAAAAGTGTTCGTTCTCTCTCTCTCTCTCTCTCTCTCTCTCTCTCTCTCTCTGTGTGTGTGTGTGTGTGTGTTGGTAGTGTGAGGTGATCATTGCAAGTTCTAACATTAAATGACTGATGAGTGCTTGGCCCTAAATGAAACAGACACACATCAATACCCTCTAAAGCTCAGGGAACATTGTACAGGATGGGAAGAAAACAATGTAAGAAGTGCAGAGGAACACCATGGAACTCTATCATTTGACTATGACAAGGCCTCATGAACTCACACCACATGTGATTACTTACAAGATCTGCATATGACCATTCTTTTATTGAGAGACGAGGGGCTTGTCCCTAATGAACTAATGATGGTTAAAGTTCACCAGGGAGAGATAGTCATTCTCATCTGAGGCTTAAGCACTAATATGAGATGAGAAGAAATGTATAGAGAAACTGGCAGGGTAAGAGAAGGTGCTGTAGGGTACAGGTGGTCAAAATGTAACATACAGGTAAGAGAATGTCAAAAGACAAATCAAAATCATATGTAAAAATAAAAACTGAAAAAAAAGCAATGCCAAAGGTGGGGGCAGTTTGAATTAAAGGGGACAAGGCTAGTTATTAGAGAGCTATATTGATCCACTCTTCTTAAAGAGTAATGGAGGTTCTCTCTGGAGCCTTTTTGTTTCGTGTCCTAGGGAATCTGGCTTGGTCCCCAGAGCTAGATATAAATTCTCCCCCACTGTTGCGGTCAGCTTCTTAGTTGCGGCGCAGAAAGAACCCAAACAAAAGCAGCTTGTGGAGGAATGGGTTTATTTGGCTTACAGACTTGAGGGGAGACTCCATCCTGGCAGGGAAAAACAATGGCATGAGCAGAGGGCTGGACATCACCTCTGCCACAGCACTGGAAATAGCGGCAGGAAGGTGTGCCAAATACTGGCAAGGGGAAGCTGGCTTATAAAGCCCATAAGCCCACCCCAACAACACAGCTCCAGTGAGATTGTAAAACCCAAACTGCCATCATCTGAGGATCGATCATTGAGAACACATTCATTTGTTTGTGGGGAACACCTGGATCAAACCATGACATCCACTAAGCGGGTCTCATGTCCAATCCACCAACAGTTGGTTACCTGCATTGGTTATGGGCTGTGTGTAACTATTACACAACTGTATACTTCTTGTCCAGCTGTTTGATTTTGTATCTTGCAGGATCTCTTGCTTATTTAACCTTTGGGCCCCCATTATCTTCCAGCTGCTCTCACAGCACTATGAGGGCTAGCAGGCAGGAAACTGGATTCCCTCTCAGTTCCACCATGGTCAATTGATGTCCTCTAGCTTCAGACTGTGGTGTCTTCAGTAATCAGGACTTACCTTTTAGTTCTTGCAGATAACCAACTATTTTGACAATGGCATGTATTATTTTGGGGACCTCTTATCTCACTGACCAACAGACAATGTCAATAACTTCCATGTTTCTGAATCTTCAGAATTAATATTGTGAAGAATAATATACTGCCAAAAGTAATCTATAGAGTCAATGTAATTTCCATCAAAATTTCCATGGGATTCTTCTAAGAACTTGGAAAAAAAATCCACAAATTTGTATGGAAGTAATCAGCATCAATAGTCAAAGCGATCCTAAATAGAAAGAATACTCCTAGAAGTATCATAATTCTGGACCTAGAATTGTATTACAGAGACATAATGGCAAAGAGTGCATGGTATTGGCACAAAAATAAACATAGACCAAAGGAATAAAATACATAGTTAAGAAATAAGCTCATATATTATCACCTAATTTGTGACAAAGACATCAAAAACACATGCTGGAATAAAGTCAGCTCATTCAACAAATGCTGTGGACAAAACTGGATATCCACCTGTAGAAGAATAAAATTAGAGTCTTGTATCTAAACATATACAAAAAGCTTTAAAACTAGATCAAATGTCTTAATTTTAAAACCTGAAGTGCTAAAGCTGTTGAAGGAAAATGAACACACTTCAAAAGACATACATAGAAGTAAAAAGTTTCTGAAAAGGTCTCCAAAACACAGGAATCATCCCCAAGAATTAACAAATGTGACTGTATGAAATTTAAAATGTTTCTGCTGAACAAAGGAACCTATCAATAGGAAATAGAATGCCTGCACAATGGGGAGACATTTTTGCGTTCCAAACCTCAAACAGGGTTCTGATGTCAATGGTCCAGAAAGACAAAAGTCCCACATTGTCTCTCATATACAGAACCTAACTTTTAATGCCTATGTGTACGTAATTAATGGGATGTGATAGTGTGCATAGGGTATGAAACTGGATAGAAGTCTGGAGAGAGGAAGAAAAACTTTTGAAAAAGCGAAGAGAAGGCAGATGAACACATGTGTTTGCAAGTGGAAAGATGCTAAGGTAGGCGGAGGGAAGCTGGCAGTGAACAGGGCAAGGGAAACACAAGCAAATTTTGTTTGAAAAAATGCCACAATAAAACCCAATTCTTTGAATGTTTATTAAAAAGAAACATGAAACATCTGCTAACTACCAGAAACACACATAACAAAGATAAACAATTATGTACTGAAATTGAGACTCTTGATTTCATAAAATATACACTAACGAGCAGAAACAATCACATAAGTCCTGACACATTTCATAAAACAAACACTAAAGAGCATAAAAGGTCACAGAATTCCTGACACAATAATAGTGGGAGAATTTAAGACCTCTTATATTTAGATGTGTCTTCTAAATTAAAATCGGCAATAAAACTTAAATAAAGGACTAGCAGCCTACCAATACTCTGAGATACAGCTAACATGGTCCTAAGAGGTAAGCTTAAAGCCATTAATGCTCATATTAAAATAATCCGAGAGATCTCAAGTAAATACAATAATGATGCACCTTAAGGCTCTAGAAAAGCACTAAGAAGTAAATTGCAAACCCAGTAGGTGACAGGAAGTAATAAATATCAGGACAGAAGTGAATGGAACAGATATCTAAGGAATAATACATAGAATCAATCAAGTAATCAACCAATCAATCAGTTGTATCTCCAAAATGATTAACAAGATTGGTCAACCTTAGCCAAACATAAAAAGAAAGAAAATACTCAAATTAGTAACATTAGCGGAGAAAGGAGAATTGTTAGCACAAATTCCTATGAAATTCAGAAGGTCATTAAGAAATACGTTGATAATTTATATTCTAAAGAAGTTTGAAAAACTAGAGGAAGTGGGTAAATTTCTAAATTCACATGTTATACCAAAATGTAAACAACAAGATATAAATAATTTAGACCATTACAAATAATGACATACTCTTTGTCTGGACATGACAAGGCCAGTGTACTCATGAGCTCAGAGCAGCTGTGGTGATCTGCAAACCTGCACATGATAAGGCCAGACAACATTTTCCTATGGATAGAGCATGAACCTGAAAGGCCATTCACCTACTTGATGACCTAAAGTCAGACGTGAGAAGAAAAAGTACAGTGGTATTGAGGAGACAATGCGGGAGTACTTATGATCAAAATGCAATATACATGTGTAAAAAAATCGTATAGAAATATTTCCTCACAAAGAAAATTTCAGTACCAGATGGATTCATTACTTAATTCTATAAATATTTGAAGGAAGAACCAATTCCAACAGTTCTCAAACTGTTCCACAAAGTAGAAAGGGAAGGAACATTACAGAATTCATTGCACAATGCCAAAATTGCCCAATACTGATAAACAGCAACAAAAACTCCAGACTAATATCCCTGATGAACACAGTTGCAATAATTCTCAACAAAATACTTGCATACTGAACTCAAGAATGCAGTGCAAAGATAATACATTCAGACCAAATGGTTTTCATTTCTGGAATGTAAGTTTGGTTCAATGTATGCAAATTGATAAATGTAATACAACATATAAATTTTAGGGCAGCAATCACAAGATAGATTCAGAAAAGTTTTTTGACAAAGCCCAACGTGTTTCCATGATAAAGATCCTAGTTTTTTAGGACTAGATTTAACACACCTTAAAGTCATAAAGGATATATATGACACACCTGTAGCCAGCATAATACTAAACAGGGAAGACAAGAGTACCTATTGCCTCCATTCTAATTCAGTAGAGTTTGCAAAGTCTTAACTAAAGAAATGATGAAAGATTTAAATGGGATACAAATAGGAACATAAGAGGTCAAATTAACTCTTTGCAGATGACATAATAAACAATTTCAGTATACAAATTAAACATATAAAAATCAATAAATTTCATATATAATAATTTATATTGGTTGGAGGTTGCAGGTTGGAGAGATGGCTCAGGGGTTAAGGTGCTTGCCTTCAAAGCCTAATGACCAGGGTTCTGTGCTCCAGTACCCACATAAAGCCAGATGAACAAAGTGGCACATATATCTGGAGTTTGTTTGCAGTGCCTAGAAGCCCTGGCATATCCATGCCCTCTCTCCATCTCTCTCTCTACTTGCAAATAAATAAAAATATTTTTTAAAAAGTGTTAAAAAATACATGTTGCAATGGAAATTAGCACCTTGGAATAAAACTAACCAAGGAGTCAAAAGACCTATACTATGAAAACTTTTAAGACACTGAAAAAGGAAATTATGACTCTAGATGAGAGAACAGCCTTCCAAAGCTTTTGGATTAGCATAATTAATACTATAAAATGGCTATATTAACAAAAGCGATCTATATGTTCAATGTAATTCCAATAACATTTTTCACATAACTAGAAAAATCACAAAAGGCCACACATAACTTGAACTTTCTTATGAAGAGAGAACATGGTTGGTGGTATCACAAAACCTGACCTAAACTTATACTGAAAAACCATTGTGACAAATACAAGATGGTATTGGCACAAAACAGACATATAGACCAGGAGAACAGAACAGAGGACCCAGAAATGAATCCACACTGCTTTGGCCACCTAATCTTTGACAAATGAGCCAAAAACATTCCATGGGGAAAAATGCATCTTATTCATCAAATGGTGCTGGCAGAGCTGGATATCCACCTGCAGATGAATGAGTTTAGATCCATATCTTTCACCGTGTATGAATATCAATTCCAAGTGGATCAAAGACCTCACCTTAAAACCTGAAACATTGAAACTGCTAGAAAAAAATTAGGGAACATGCTTCAAGATATAGGCATAAGCAAGAACTTTCTGAACAGGACTCCAACAGCACAGGAAATAGCCCGAAGAATTAACAAATGGGACTATATAAAATTAAAGGGTTTCTGCACAGCAAAAGAACCCATCAACAAAGCAAACAGCCTATAGAATAAGAGAAAATCTATGCCAGGTATACTTCAGACAGGGGGCTAATTCTCAGAATATACAAAGAGCTATAAAAATTAAACACCAAAGGAATTAATCTGCCAATCACCAAATGAGAAAATAAAATGAACAATTTACAAAAGAAGAAACACAAATGGCTAATACATGAGAAAATGTACATTACTAGCTGTCAAGAGAAATGCAAATTAAGATCATTTTGAGGTACCATTTTACCCTAAGAAGAATGTCATCAAGAAAATTGACAACTTCCGGTATGGATGTTGAGAATGAGGAATCCTTATCTATATTGACGGGAGTACAAATTAGTACAGCCATTATGGAAATCAGCATGGAGGTATCGCAAAAAAAACAAAATTAGAATAGAACTTCCATATGACCCAGCCACACCATACCACTCTTGAGCATAGATGACAGTTTTGGAACTGGAACCTTGTTGGAGCTGTGTTGTTGGGGACGAGCTTATGGGTGATATAAGCCAGTATATTAGTCAGGGTTCTCTAGAGGAAACAGAGTTGACAGAATGAATTGCAGTAAAAGGGAATTTATTGGGTCAGCCACACACCGCTGGGATGAATCTCCAAACCAAGCACAGTTTATGGGAGGAAGAGGCTGCTCCCCTTTCACAAGTCCAAGCAGAGACAGAAAGCCATCACCAACACAAAACACACAGAACAGGAAAACAGGCAGGAGAGCAAGGAGAGAATTCTTTCACCTTTATATAACCTTAGGGTGGGGACCGCAACCCTATCCCAGACTTAATGTCTTCCTGAGTCTTTGGAATTTCCTTCCTACCCTGCCCTCACCAGAAAGGATGTTTACTTCTACCTCCTTTGAGCTTCCTTACATCCTGCTCCCTACTGAGAGGCTGCCTTCCTGTGAACATCCTTAGAGACCCACCCAAATATACTTGATGTCAAGTTGACATCAAAACTTAACCATCACAGCCAGCTTCCCCTTGAGAGTGTTTGGCACATCTTCCTGCTGTGGTTTGCAGTACTGTGACAGAAGTGATGTCCACCCTCTGTTCATACCATAGCTTTCCCTACCCTGATGGAGCCTCTCCTGGAGTCCGGAAGCCAAAATAAACCCATTCCTGCCACCAACTGCCATTGGTCAAGTTCTTCATCACAGCAACAAGATAGTTGACTACAACACATAGAACACTGCAATTATTGAAAACTTCAGTCTTTGATACATAGGTAAACATTTCTGATTCTAACATGCCAGATATATTTGAAAATAATATCTGATTATTCATATGTATGTCATGTTTGTGTTTTGTTGATGATTTGAAGAGGAAATGTCATTTCATTTTTCATGTTTTTCTTGACCATTAAATATTCTAGTGGCATAATTAATTATAGCTAATCTTTTTAAAGTCTCATATATTTATGATTTTGATTAATTTGAGGAAACCATTCTAAATAAAGAGATGTGAAGTTTCTGCTTGTTTGCTGTGCTATAATAAATTATCCCCTCACATTAATTAGGGTTAATCATAAGTGTTAAAAATGTTCCAAATAAATTCATGCAATTAAAAAAAATCTGCTAAACATTCCAACATTTCTGCTGTAGTGTAAAAAGGCATGTCACATTTCTATTTGATTGTCCAAAGTAACTCGTCCAGTGCATTATGGGAACAATGCCCATTTCATGAAAAAATGATAGCTGTAGTGGAATACCAGCAGCAATGTCATCGAACATTAACAATCTAACTCGAGTGTGAAAAGCAGTCTTTGTGACAAAGGCATGTCTGATATTGGTGGATAATGCACAATTCACATGATTTTCCATCTTTTATTTCCCTGGCTGATTGCATCTGGAGGAGATTTGGCAGACCAATAGTTTACCTGGGCAAGACTGTTAAAATTCAAACTTGAATTACAAGCTAATTTAGACCAACCAATGCTTGAAAGAAAACTCGAGATGATTTTTAGCAATATATATGCTGGAAGGAGATACAAAGCTTGTAAATTTAGATAGATTCATTGTGAAAACTTTTGCCTATTTATAAAGTTCACAATTCAATAGCCTTAGAGAAGATGATAACTTCTAAGATTTTATTTGGCACCAACATTGCCTGGGTTCACTTTACCCAAAATGATTTATCATTCAGTCAGCCAGCCATGTCTGCTTATATAGAAAGATTTTAATTCAAGCAAGAATTATCCACTAAAAATTTAACCATGCATTGTATGCACTGCTGAGCACCAGGCAAGAAGTAGAAACATTGGTCCATGTCAATACTTTAACTTCTAATTTAGCCCAAACTGGGGAAACAAAGTCATTGTAATATGTTCTACTGAGGCCTAAGAGAGAATAGGAAACAATTCTCAAAAACTTTTCCAGGTTGCTTGATGCACTGAGTTAAAATTTTGACCTATGATTAGGTAAGTATGTCTCTACCTTCTCTGTGAATATGTGTGTATATGCACACATATATGTATATATGCATGTATATGTGTGTATATATGTATGTAGATATCTTTCAACCTGCTATCATGCTTCACTTGTCATTTATGCATAACAATGCTTATTAAACATTAGCTCGGAGAGCTTGATACATTTTGATTTAGTAAATTTTGGTCAGGCTCTCAGAACTTGCCTGGTAAACCAGCTCTTAAATGATACTCTTTGGTTTTGGACCACAATCAGAAAAAGGCGATATCTGTGAAAGCTTTGAATGTTGTTATATACAATCAGATTGTATCCTAGCCTATCATTGTATGCTATCAGACTGTATCATGTCATATCATTGTACATCACATACAAATAAAGGAACAAAAGAGGGAATGGGAGTGATGAGTAATGGGAGAGTGTGGGTATAGGGAGGTTGCTCAAAATACACCTGTGTGAGAGTCAGGCATGGCGGCACACAGCTTTAATCCCAGCACTCAGAAGAGAGAGGTAGGAGGATCCCCTTGAATTTGAGGCCACCCTGAGACTTCGTAGTGAATTCCATGTCAGCCTGAGCTACAGTGAGGCCCTACCTTGAACAACCAAAAAAAAAATTCAACTATATGAAAATGGTCTTATGAAGTCCTGTGTAATAATATAAAAATATTAAAACTTATCTTTTTAACTTTGTCCTTTGAGTATTTTCTTTTATCAGGAAATGGCTGACTAGTTTTTCATTAAAGTTATTTTTAAATTTCAACAACTTCTTCAGAGTTGAGTTTGTTTTTGTTATCTGAATTGGAACTTCGGTCACCCTTTGACTATAGTAATAACACAATACTAATCTAATTTTAAGTTAGTAATTTTATATCCTTAAAAGATAGGACAAGGGCTTCCAGCAATTCTTCAGGCATTGTACAGTGGAATACCTGAGGCACAATATTAATGCCAATGCCTCCAAAGTGTTTGCCAGACTGTACAGATGTGGACACCGGAAAATGCATCTTCCAGTTTATGCACTTTCAGTAGGAAGTAGAAACATATATTGATTAGATCCTACCAAAGCTGTCAGAATTCCCTGTAAGATCAAGTTGTATAGTATGTGTGCATAGAATTGGCCATTTTAATTGATCTGCCATAGGATATTGGGAAATGGATGAATGGTTTCAAAAGGATTGCAGATACAAACATCATCATATTACTTTAAGCTTCTCCAGAAATGGATTCTATCAGAACTTGCTGCTAAATAACAAGTGAACTTATCTCCTTCCTTAGCCAGTTAGGTCCAGGGAATATCATGCTACTTCTTCTAGAACTATGTATTTGATAACAATTTTAAAATTCAAGTGATTCTTGAAATTAGTGTGTTAATGACTTTATTTTTTAGAATTTGAACAAAAGAAAAGTTGCACTCCAAACCTCCATGCTTCTCAGGCCTACTTGCCTTGGATTGTGAATAATCTTTATGTAACCCACTGGAACAAAATTGTCAGCAGTCAAGGAACAAAAGTGCAGTCTCCTTAAAAAAAGGTGAAGGTCCTGTGTTCATTTCGAGTAAATGGAAAGAGAGATTGGGCACAGTCTCTCATACTCCTGACTCTGGCTCTAAAATGATGAAATGAATGAGGATAAAGGGGCTTCTGACACATCTCTCAGTTGTGGGCACTGACCTGTCATACATCTGTCAAAGTTATACTGAAATAAACCTAGGGACTTAATATCTTTGAGGTAATAGAGAACTTCCCTTTTAGTTGTACTTAAAGAAATAAATTAAGGCTTGTCAGTGTGAGTTTTTAACAGACACAACTCCAGTTTTAACAGTCTCCCTGGAAGACAGATGGATACCCAGAGTCCCAAGTTCAGAAAGGTATTCATTGGTTGTGTCAGCCAATGAGATAGAAAAAAATGATAAAAGATTTCCAGGGGACATCAACCAATTGGCTGCTCTTTGAAACTCTTTCCCTCTGCATGATCTGGAGAATCGTCGGAAGCTGGGTTGTCTGGCATCGACCCTGCCTCTTGCACCCCTCTTCTCTCCTGTCCCTGCAGCCCAGGCTCACCAGTCCAGAAGCCTCAGTTCCCATATGCTGTCCTTTGGAAGTCTGTACTCACTTTTGTACCCATTTTGTGTTTTCTATCATTGTGAATGCAAAGTTCTAATTCTGCTTAAGCAAAGCCCCAATATGGAATCCTCATTGGACAGAAATAACTTGTATCAGAAAACAATAGAGTCCTTCTCTTTGGGTGTTGGTTAGCAGATCTGGTCAGCCCAGGCAATGGATGATTGTGCAATTGGAGGATTGATGTATGGGGAAGATTACTTAACTCATGGCTCTATACAAAAGTAAGCATGCAAGTCAGATTATTAGAAAACTATACAATTAGTTCTTTTCCTAATGGAGACTCATAAATGCATAAGGATTATCAAATATGATAATTACAGATCCTTCTCATAAAGAAAAAAATCTGATATATTTAAGATGCTAGGGAATATAATAACGCCATTATCCACAAAATGGAAACAAGACATTCATTGATTAAAGTTGGGCAAAAAGACAAAGATGTCCCTTTACAAAGACATCTTTTTACAAAGATATATCTTTTACAAATATGTGTCAAATTTTACAGGCAACAGTTGGCTTGTTGAAAAGCCATGTGAAATGAGCACCAAAATTGACAAAGGACCTTAAAATTATCCCCTTTCGGTTATCTCTGAAGCTGAAAGTTCTTCAGAACAGGGTTTGACCCCTATCCACCTATAAACACTGCCTGCTTCTAGAACCTACAGACATCTCTCTGACACCAGTCTGGGTACAGCTCCCAACAAATCAGGAAACCACCCAGACACTCAAGCAACTGCATCTCAGCTCCCTGATGGTCCTGAACTCTGAGAGTGCACTTCCTTACAGTCTGCTCAGGATCTTGCTACCTTTGCCAGCTATATGTTTGTCTTGGTTTGTTACCATTTTAACACTGTGTAGTTTAAAATCAGTCATAGCTAGAGTGATTCTTACAAATGCTCTGCTGATTAAGTTTGCTGGTACATGCTTTCCAGGGGTATAGATTTCATGATGTCTTCTTTTACATGATAAAGACAGAAGCAGTATAAGATTGAGCATGTAAAACCTAGGAGTGCTTTCAGCAGATTTTCATAGATTGGCATCTTTCCTAAGCCATGGAGAATGCCTGCTTCCCCAGGATAGGGAAGGAAGACTTAGAACGTCTTTCACTTGCATTACCCATGACTCATTGGCTGTGACCTTTCTAACTTTAGTTTACACTCATGGGAAGTCCTTCACCATGGCCTGGATTTCACCTTGTGTTTACCATGTTCCACCAGGCCAGCTTTGCTGCACTTGCCACCTGCACTGAGCCATAAGAAGCAGACCTTCACCAAAGATTTGAATGAATAATTCATTTCAGAGGAGACCTTAGGTAGCCAGGCATGATGGAGCATGCCTTTAATCCCAGCACTCAAGAGTCAGAGGCAGGAGGATCACCATGAGTTCGAGGCCACCCTGAGGCTACATAGTGAATTCTGGGTCAGCATGGGCTAGAGCAAAAACCTCTCAAAAAAAAAAAAAAAAAAAGAGAGAGAAGACCTCAGGAAACATGGGTGGCTAATACCACAGGGAAGTCTGGAAAGCCAGCATAGACCATATGTTTCAGGCTATGAGATGGAGAGTTATAACACCTTCTCACAAGCATTGCTGATAATCTCTCCATGAAGGGAGATTTAACTCTGTATTTCCACCCTCCTTCCAGGGTGGGCAGAGAGGGTCCCTGGTAGTCACAGGAAGTACTTAGGTACTGGCAGGCAATTAGAAGACAGGGTGCTCTGATCTGGATGGATATGGACAAGTGATATGGGCAGGGCACTGACATCTGTTAAGTATCTTAGCTTCTACTCCCTCCCCATCTCTGTGTCTCTAAAGAACCTTGCTTCATTGGGCAGACCTAGACTCACTTCCGACACACTCAGACCTGGTGGCCTGAGATGGTTAGACCTTGAGGAATGGCCTACTATTGGCTATAGATGTAGCCCTATGAGTGGATGACTGTATTCATCAACCTTTGAATCCCAGGCCTGCTCAGCTCAACAGAAATGATATTCTGGGCCAAGAAGCTTCTCTAATACAGAGTGTTCTGCAACCCAAACCATATTTCTGACAGGTCAAACCAGCCTCTTTTTCTTCTTATCAATGATACCTAGATTTTGGAACATTTTTAATGTACCTCTGACAACAGGCTCAGGAACTCCTGTCAGCCTATTTGCCAGGTTGCTGACAGAACCTGTTTCTCTTCCTTCAGGAACTAAATCTGTGTTGGGCAGCTCCTCAACAGAGGAGTAGATGAGGAGGCTGAGAGAGCGCAGTTGCTTTGCGGTACACACTTAAACATGAAGGCAGGTTTGAATGCTGGTCTGCAATGAGTCCAAGGTAACTATTACATACTTCCTCCTCCTAATAAGAAGTCTCTCATCTATGTAAGGCATATAGTTAATATATCCTATATCTTTCGAAAAGCTTGCCATTCAGTTCCTAAGAAGACCAAGGTGGATGCCTACCAGGAAATGGGTGGGAACTCAAGTGGGGCTGCTTATTCAGGTCTGAGGCTGAAAGGAGGTTGTGGTCATTGTAACTGGAGAGTAACAAACCAGGTCTGTGTGACCAACGTGGAATCAAAAATCCAAATCTAATTCTTGGCATGAGAATTACAGAGCAAGGTGAGAGGTGTCCTAATAAAAAAGCCAGTGCTGTGTAAATTCCATGTCTTAGAAAGAATCTTAAGAAGTTCTTCCTTTTGTCTACATTGTTCCCCTCTGCCTGCTGTGCAGCTTTCTTCCTACCACCACCCTTGCCCCTGGACACTCTTCTCAACTTCTTTCTCCTCTTTTGTTCAGTTTCGCAGGAACTCGCTCTTTGGAGCAGAAGGAATGAGGGCCTTTAGCAAGCTCAGATATCAAATAATTTTTCACCCCCTGTAATGGAAATCACAGGATCAGATTTTCTCCCTCTCATTCTCCAAGATCACAGGTGGGGTGGGGCAAGGGCGCTATTGACTTCCCCAAGCTTGTCATGTGGCAAATGGATGGATGCATCCGCCAGGAAGGGATCTGACTGTAGATGAATTCTTTTATCCTCAAAGGGGCTTCCTGCAAAGGAAACCATTAGTGTTTTGCTATTGGGTTTCTACTCCCTGTTGTGTCTAAGAAACCATTCATTTAATTTTTTGACATGTTGAGTGGATTTGGAGAGTTAAGCCTGTGTGGAAAGGCTGGTGCCTGTGAAGGGGCACAGAAGAAATGCAAATAAAATCCAAATGGCCAAGCCCCCAGCAGGTAATTCTGTACTGCCTGTCCTGGGTGCCTTTCTGCATCTCTCTCCAGCCTTCCAGACTTGGTTGCATTCCTAATGGCCTAGTCAGTGATGCCGTATTCTGCCTCTGCCTTGTCATGACAAGGAATTGGACCAAGAACTTATGTTTCTTATGAAAACCCAAGGTTCAACAGCTTAGGCAGTTAAGATTTAAGTCTGATGTTTGAAAGGGAGCAAGGGTATGCATGTTAATTCCTAAACTTTTCTGCAGGTGGAGGTGAGATGGGTAAGACATTGCTCTCTAGTGTCTGGTAATCCTGTCACATATTTTCTGCGCCCTGGGTGAGGTCATAGAAACACTGTTGAAAATGCAGATATTATGTACCCTTTGGGGTCCCTCTCATACCAAGGTGTGATAGTTTGAATAGATGTCCCCCAATAGAATTTATTATAATTGTACTTATTACAGTTGTGAATTGTCTCCAGCCTTCTGGCTGGAGGAGGTGTCACTTTGGCCTGGCCTCCTGATGTCTGGCCCCTGAGGTATTTCTAAATTGGATGCAAAATTCTAGGGATACATATGCAAAACAGCAGCCAGAACCCAAGTCTGGCAATCCTGTTGTTTTGTGAGTTACAGTGTGAGTTGCTTGCTTGCTTTTGGAGGTGTTGGGTCTCTCTCTGCTTGGATCTGTGAAAGGGGCCCAATTTTCATTATGGAACTTCCCCTGGATCTGTTAATTCATTAAATACTTTCCTCCCAAAACTGTGCCTGGTTTGGAGATTCATCCCAGAGGTGTGTGGCTGACTACGACACCAGGACAAGATAACTTACTTAGCTGGTATGTAGCAAGACCTCAGTAAGTGTTTCATATCAGTTATATTTCTCCTGATATTATTCTTTTTTTAAAAAAATATATATTTATTTGTAAGCAGAGGAAGACAGAGAGAAGATAGAGCAAATGGGCATGCCAGGGCCTTCAGCCACTGCAAATGAACTCCAGATACATGTGCCACTTTGTGTATCTGGCTTAATGTGGGTACTGGGGAATTAAACCTGGGTCCTTAGGCTTTGCAGGCAAGCGTCTTAGCCACTGAGCCATCTCTCCAGCCTGTGATATTATTCTTTATGCTGGTAATAATGAATTTGTCCTCTGTTTATTCTTTTATTAGATCAGCATTGTTCAATAAAAATATAAAACCAACCACATATGTAAACTCAAGTTCTCTAATAGCCATATTAAAAAAGTAAGAAACAAGTGAAATTAATTTCAGTATCATATTTAAATTCACATAAAATACAATAATTTCAAAATATAATCAGCATAAAAATTTTAATGATGGGCTGTAGAGATTGCTCAGTGATTAAGGTAGTTGACTCCAGTGTCTAAGGACCTGGGTTCAATTCCCCAGTACCCATGTAAGCCAGATGCACAAAATGGCTCATGTATTTGAGTTCCTTCACCCATCCTCTCTCTCTCTCTCTCTCTCTCTCTCTCTCTCTCTCTCTCTGTGTGTGTGTTTGTGTCTGTATCTCCCTGCTAATAAATAAACAAATAAAATATTTAAAAAATGTAATGATACTTTACATTTTTAAACTAAGTCTTTAGAGTTAGTATGCACTTCTTACAAACATGCCACATTTCCATGTCCACAGACACATGGAGCTGATGGCTACATTACTGTTTCATGCAGCACAGGAACCATATACTCCTTGATATTTGAAGAAAGAGAGGGAAGGGAAAGAAGGAGGGAGGCAGGAAGGAAAAGAGACTAATTTCAAGGAGATACCCTTTATATATCCCAGGAGATACCCTTTATATACACTTGCATGTTACTTGCATTTACTTTCGATAAACTTTAAATTGTTTAGTGATATGCTTTTCTCATGTTATAGATTGTTTCTCTCCTCCATCAAACTCTGATTTCCGTACAGATAAGGACCATATTTCACCAGTTTTTCTATAAATTTTCTCAATGTCTTTTGTGATGACTAGCAAGCTTTCGATTGATGTTTCTTGCCTACAAAGATGCAAAATTTATTTCATCTTTGTTTTTTTGTTGTTGGAGAGGGGATAATTGTACTA
This sequence comes from Zapus hudsonius, assembly GCA_004024765.1. Lineage (NCBI taxonomy): Eukaryota > Metazoa > Chordata > Mammalia > Rodentia > Dipodidae > Zapus > Zapus hudsonius. Next base: position 130,703 of record PVHP010000566.1, read on the forward strand.
TGCAATGAAATTGCTAGTAGTCATAATGAGAGGAGAATGGAGGAGAGAAGTGGAGAAAGAGAGAAAGAAAGAGAGAAATAATTATAACCAGAATTATAACTATCTTTCAAAAAATAAGATATGAAATGGGACCAAAAACAAAAAGAAACTAAGGAGGGCGAGAAAAGGAGATGTCTTTCTTTTAAGTGGATCAGAGTTGGCACATGGGTTTGTATGTGAGAGACAGAATTGTAGGGACATCATTTACTGATCATCCTACTGTCCTGATAAGGTGAGATTGGAGCTGATGTTTTGAGAGGCAGCTGAGGGAGCAGTGAAGATTTGGGGCAGAAATCCCTAAAGTGAAGAGTGAGGGCAAAAGAAACAGATAAGGAAAAGTTGGAGGACCAGCAATCAACCATGAAATTCAGCGGAATGAGCAGAGAATGCCTAAGGCCACTCAGCGGAAGGCGAGAGCAGACCCATGGCCTCTAAGCAAGCCCAGGGGAAAGAGAAAATGTTTTATGGGAAGATTAAAGACAAGTTTCAGCAGGCTGGTCTAACTGAAGGATGGGTGGAGAAGAGTTGTGGCTAGTGAAAAGATTTAGGAGACTAACCTAGAGGTGGAGACCGAGCACAAAAGTGCAACCAGGAGGCTGCTGAGTATGAGAGGTGTCAAGAACTTGGAGGGAAGATGGCAGTTAGTGCAGTGCTGGAAGGCACTACACAAGCTGCCAAGGGAAGCTGAACAACGACAGTTGGAGTAAACAGACCACTGGCCATGAGTAGGCTTACCACACCTCCTACTGGGAGAGAAAAGCAAACCAAGAAAGGAGCACTTGTGCAATGGAGGAGCCTGGGCCTGGGGGAGACAATCAACAGCTATTAAATTCGGCCAAATATTCCACTCAGTGAGGGGGAACCCTTGATTGGAACTGGGGATTCAGGGCGATATGCACCGGATCCCATACTCTTGGGCTCCCAAGAAAAGATGCACTATGTGAGCGACTGATGGGGAGGCTACTAAAAATAGAAGCTAGGTAATCCAGATTGGTGTATATTTGTTAACCGATACTGATCTCATTCTCCGATGGAGATTGTGTTTGAATTTTTCAGGATACAGTGAGGGAGCTGTGGCCCATATAACCCTACCAATCGACCGCAGGCAGAAAGCTGAGATTCTGGCAAGAGATGAGCCACCACAGTCATATGGGGGAGGATCCATATGGAACCCCACAGAGAATGATTGGATGAACAAGGGACCCACAGCCATAGCCATTCAATCAACAAAGGATAAGCCAGTGAGACAGAAACCAACGAATCTCGACACAAAAACCCCTAAGCTCACAACATTAAAGCAGCCTTAATACTCACCCACCATGACTCAGGGAACTGAGCGGAAGAGGGGGCGGAAAGATTGTGAGAGCCGTGGTGGGGGAGAATAGCAGAGACTTGGCAACCCTCAGTAACAATACACTTGGGTCATGAGAACCCTGCTGAAGACTGGGCTATCCATGGTCCCCTACCACAAAGACTGTTATAGACGGCCCACGGAGGAGGATATCCAGCTGACTTGGGATGGGGAAGGGGGCAATGAGGAATTGGGGATAACAACTCACTGTTGGCCCACTAAACAATGTAACTCATTATGGACAATAAAGAAAAAAAAAAGAACTTGGAGGGAGTAGATCAGAGAACTGCATATTGGCATTTATTTTTTCATGGGAGGATGTATCCTAGGTGATGGCTGAGCCCTTGGAGTAGATGATTAAGCCAGTAGAAATAAGGTAGTCTTGGATGGTATATCTCTGGTATGACTTCCCAGCATACATTCAGAGGAAAATACAAGGGTTCATGTCTGGATGGCCATACAGTAGGGGTTGGGTAGATGATGCTCCACAGAAACAGGAAAGGTTGGAGACAGGGAAGAATTAACTTCAAAACTGGAGGCCTCAGGAGGAGGGGAGCAAGCAGTGAGGCATCACTGAGACCCAGTAGGAAGATGCAACCTCTGGCTTTGGGGCTAATGTCTGCAGTCACTGGGGACTCTCACAGGTGCCCTCTGACTCACCCTTCTTTAGAGTGAGTGTGTTCCTTATACACCAACACTTCCTTGGTCATTAGAAATCACTCTTCCACCTCGACTGGACTGGTAGCTATACTGATATTTATAAGATCATGAATTCTTAGGTTTGATTAAGGGATAGGAGTTCTCAAATCCCCCAAACTAAGATGCCAAATGGCAACAGTTCATTAGAACTGCTTTGTTCAAGTCATTAACAGCCAAATGTACCAAGAACTTTGTAGTGAAAACACTCCAAATCCATATGAGGATTGTGGTGGTTTATTTATTTGTTTAAATATCTTTATTATAAATAAGTATATACACTGTCTGAGCAGATCTTGTGAAGGTGTCCCCATTTCCCTCTTCTCTGTCTCCTACCCACTGGTGTCCTTCCTTGGTGTGTGGTGGTTTATATTGATTGTCAACAATCACCTACAATCACCTGTGAGGGATGATATAGCCTATGGACATACCTGGGAAGGATTATCTTGATTAGGCTTATCGAGGTGGCAATAATTCATGGGCGGGAGTCCTGGACTGTGTAAAACAATAAGAGCTGACTGGGCACCAGCATTAGTCACTCACTGCTTTTTCACTGTGTACTGAATGTGACCAGGTGTGTCACACTTCTCCACCATGTCTTACCTGCCATGCCTTTCCTGCCATGGTAGACTGTATTCTTAACTGTAATCTGAAATAGCCTTTAAACTGATTTTTGTCTGGTATTTTTGTCCCAGCAATAACAATGGTTACTAATATAAGGAATATTTGTGAAATAAATATCAGCTTCTAGCCAGGCATGCCTTTAATCCCAGGACTCAGGAGGGAGAGGTAAGAGGGTAGCTGAGAGTTCGAGGCCACCCGGAGACTACATAGTGAATTCCAGGTCAGCTTCTCACCATGGTGTTCTCATCATCACTTTACCCTAGTCGTCACTCATCTCAGATACTATGTGAACGAGCCCATGGAATCCAGAGTTATAAATTGCAGTATGTTGCCTTACAACGTTATGAGTCGGTACTTCTCCTGGTCCTCATTTTTCCTAGAAACATTTGTGAACCAAATCTTGCCCTTCGTCCCACTTAATATCCATTTCTCAGAAGTGACTTTCAACCAGAAGCTTTGTGCGACTAACTGAAAGTGCTTGATCATGTGCATGAAAATCTTCTGCAAACCTGATGTCTGTCCTTCAATTGCCTTTTCTCTATTGGCAAAGTAAAAGACTTTGCAAGCTTAGCAAGCTATCAGGTTTACCTGAGAGTGACAAGAATCTTCAGGAAGAAACTACTTGGGATGTAGGCTAAAATATCTTCAGATTAATCAGATAGTCACCAGAGGCTTGTAAGGCCTGTCAGCCAGTGAGTGAGAGAAAGGAGAGATCCCAGAGTAACTGTGTAAGAAATGAGGAATTTAATGGATATAATCTGCTCTCTCTTAAGATGCTGCTTTTAGAGTTCTGGGCCCATTTCTCTAGGTGTATAGGGTTCCTCTGACTATTTACTGAACAGAAGAGAAAGGAATCACTCAGTAGGAGTGCTCAGAAGACAGGGATATGGTCGGGTCCTGCCATCACTTGGAAAGACTTTGGGTATTGGAGCAGAGTTCCCCATCTAGAAAGAAGAGTCTGTGGCCAGGATTAACATTGTCATTCAGTGGTCCTGTCAGAAAGCCTGGACATAGAAGGTATCACTGTCCATTTCCTGGCTCATATTCTCACCTTGGCTTTAAGATTCTTGGCCTTATGGTTATGGTTTCTGGAGACTTGTTTGCACCTCAGTCTAGCTCAGGAGACTTCGTCCTCTTACTTAGCCCTTGCCCATGCTCAGTCTCTAGACACTGTGCCTCCCAACGCCAAGAAATATGTGTGCATGTGCCTGAACACACACACACACATAAATAAATAAAAATTTAAAAATGAAATAAATTAAAAATAAGCCTGGCATCATGGCACATGCCTTTAATCCCAGCCCAGCACTTGGGAGGCAGAGGTAGGAGGATCACTGTAAATTCGAGGTCAGCCTGGGACTACAGAGTAAGTTCCAGGTCAACCTGGGCTAGAATAAGACCCTACCTAAAAAAATGCTCTCATGAAATCCATAGCAATAGAATAGACCGTGTGGAGGGTGGATTATCAAAATATAAGGGCAAGAAAGAGGAACTAGACAAGGAGGTCAAAATCAATGACAAGTTTTAAAAACATATGACCAGAACATTAGAGGAATGTAGGACACCTTAAAGAGAGTGAATGCTTGAATATTCATGAGCATACAAGAGAAGAACTTCAGATCAATGGCATAGAAAATATTTTCAATAAAATTTGTAGAAGAAAAAATTTCCAAATATTTTGAGAGACCCATCAAGCTACAAGAATTGTACAGAACAACAGGTAGACAGCACCAGAAAAGAAATACCATATGTCACAATATAGTTAAAACACCAAACACACAAAACAAAGGTGCTAAAAATTATGAAATAGCTCATCACATATAAAGGTAAGCCCATAAAAATAACTTCTGATTTTTCAGTGGAAACTCTAAAAGTCAAAAGGACTTGGAATTGAATATTTCAGATATTAAAAGACCAAAACTAACAACCAAATCTACTATAGCCAGTAAAATTATACCTTATGCAGGGAACTCTTAACTGGTATGAAGATGCAAGGCAACTTTGTATGGAGACCAAGAACCGGATCTCCAATGGGAAGTCCCCACTAAGCATAAGTGTACAAAAAGGCTACACCCTTTAAAATCTCACCTAATTATCAATACTTGTCTGATTTAACCAATACTGATCTCACTCTCCATTGGAGATTCTGTCTGTATTTTCCTGAAAGCAACGAGAACCATGGAACTGAATTCCACCAATAGGACCTGATATGACGAAGGACACCCAAGCAGGAGATGAACCTCTCCTAACTCACCATCTAGAGCCCTAACAAAATCTTTAAGGAAATGGTGTGGTGAACAAAAGAGCTACCTCCACCGAAAGTCAGATATCCTATGGAAGGATAACAGAGATAGATACCAAGGATACCCAAGATAGTCCAAAACACAAATCCAGAGATTCTTAAAGATCTCAACAATTAAGCAACTTAAAACTCAGCCACCATGACTCACAGGAATTTGCGGAGGAGGTGGCAGAAAGATTATAAGAGCCATGGTGGGGGAGAATGTCTAATGCATAAAGAGGTGTGTCATCCTGGTTTAAAGAGTTTTCTCTAATACCACATGATACTGAGCATCTTGATATGTTAACATATATATATAATAAAATAAAATTAAATGAATAAATGTATTTGGGACACAGATTTACTGGTAATAGTAGTCTTTGAAGAAATATATTTGTGATTATACTTTAATACCAAGTATTAATTGTTGTCATAATTTACTTCATCACATCTTAAGATAATAAGCTTTAAAAAATAAGACCACTATAATGTTATAAACTGTCTATCCTTGTGAATTTTTCTGCATCATTCCAAAATTTTAAAAAATGTATTTCACTGCTAAGAAAAACAAAAAAAATACCTCATAATAGAAGGAGAAATGAAAACTTTCCATGACAGAATCCAGCTATATGAATACATGAGAACTAAGTCAGCCCTGCAGAGAATACTACTAGATGGAATACTTCATCCTGAAGTAAAGAATAAAAGTACTCAGCAGGTTACAGGAGTGAAATAAACAATAATCACAACTAGAACAGAAAAGCAAATCAAACTCCACAAAGTCTTGAATTTGGCAGGGCTTAGCTCACACCCCTCCTTTATAACTCTGACTATCAATGGACTCAACTTCCCATTCAAAAGACACAGACTAACAGGCTGGATCAGTAAACAGAATCCACTCTTTTGCTCTTTTAAGAAACCGGCCTTACTATAAAATATTTTCCAAGCAAACAAAAATAGGAGACAAACAGGTGTGGCTATACTAATATCTGACAATACAGACTTTAAACCAAAAGTAATCAAAAGAGACATCAGTGTTATAGTGGTTAGTAGACCTGCCTTCCAAGAAGGATAAAGAAGGCCATTTTGTACTGATCAAGGGAACAGTTCACCAAGAATTATTATAATCCTAAAAATATGTATACCAAGCACATGTCCATTGGATTTTATAAAGCAAAACCTACCAGACAAAAAGACATAAATCCAAAAACAGTAATACTGGATGACTTCAAACCCCCACAATCTCCAATAGATAATCTAATCAGAAAATAAACAATGGAGCTAAATAACATCATAGATGAAAAGACTTAATAAACATTGACAAAGTATTCATTCCATGCAAACTATGTAGAATACACATTCTTCTCAGGAGCTCATGAAACCTTCCCCAAAATAAATCACATATTAGGATATAAAGCAATTCCCCACAAATTCAGGAAAATTGAATTAACTTTGTTTTATATGTGACTGCAGTGAAATAACTCTAGAAATGACAGAAAATACACAAACTCCTGGAGATGAAACAATACAGCATTGATCAATGAATGAATAATTTAAGATGTCAGTAAGGAAATTGAAAAATTTCTAAAACTAAATGAAAATTAAAACCCAACACACCAAAACCTACAGAACACAATAAAGACAGTTTTAAGAGGAAAGTTTAGAGCTGTAAATGACTACATTATAAAAAATAGAGAGATCTTTATTTTATAAATCTTATTTTTTATTTGAGAGAAAGGGAGAGAGAGAAAGAGAGAGAATGGGCACACCAGGCCCACTAGCCACTGCAAAGGAACTCCAGAGGCATGTGACACTTTGTACATCTGGCTTTAGGTGGGTACTGGGGAATCGAACCTGGATCCTTAAGCTTTGCAGACAAAGGTTTTAAGTGCTGAGACATCTCTCCATCTTGAGAGATGTTTATTTTTAAAATATTGGGGCTGGAGAGATGGCTTGGAGGTTAAAGGCAGTTGCTTGCCAGTCTTGATAGCCCTGGTTCACCCAAGTAAAGCCATATGCACAAAGATAGCGCATGCATCTTGGGTTTGTTGGCAGTGGGAAGAAGCCATGACATGACTCTCCCCACCCCCACTCCCCAGTCCTTGTAATTAAGAAAATATTTTTTTTAAAAAAACAGAGCTCTCAATTTTATCACCCAGTCCATCTGAAGGCTTTGGTAAAACAGGAACAATCCAAACTCCAAAGTGCAAGATGAAAAGACACGATCATAATCAGGACAGAAATTAGTTACAAGAAATGAAGAAATCAATTTTTAAAATTGATGAGAAAATGAGATTGTTCTTTGAAAAGATCAATAAGTTTGATAACCTCTAGCCAAATTAACCAAAAGAAAGAAAGCCCTAATCAATAAATAAGATGGGAAAGAAATTATTTTAACAGATACCAGTGAAATTGAAAGAATTGTAAGAACATATTTCAAAAAACTATATTTCACCAAACTGGAAAATTAGGAAGAGCTTAATGAATTTCTTGACACATATGATATTCCAAATATAAACATAAAAGATAAATAATTTAAAGAGAGTTATAACAAGTAATGAGATTAAAGCAGTAATTAAAAATCTCCCAAACAAAAACAATAAAAAGAACCCAGGCCCAAACATATTCTGAATTCTACCAGACTTTATAGAAAAATGAAACCACTGCTTCTCAAGTTATTTCATAAAATTGAAAACAAAGGAATGTTCCCTAACTCCATCTATGAAGCTAGCATCACACTAATACCAAAATTAGACAGAAACACAACAGAAAAGAAAATTACACACCAATATCCCTGATGGCCTTAGAAGAAAAAATTCTCAATAAATTCTTGCAAATTGAATTCCACAACACATTAAAAATATCATTCGGGCTGGAGAGATGGTTCAGCGGTTAAGGCACTTGCCTCCAGTGCCTAAGGCCCCAG